>BQNB010070014.1:0-22035 GCA_026074375.1 Tanacetum coccineum
TAATATATTTGATGTTCTTAATTCGGTCGACAATTATGCGGAGTTAGGTACCAATGGGGGGTCTAAAATTTGGTAAATAATGAGGCTACGTCAAGTGGATCCTCTTTTATGAATTTCGATAATGGTACTCCTATTATTGATAAAATCGGGAAGTTTGACGATGTACTTTCTAGTGGGCAAGCTATTCTTGTGGATAATGCTGGTAATCCTTTGAAGAAGGTCGAGTTTCCGGGTGAATATGATAGTGAAGATGAGGTTGCATCAGTTGATAATGATATGGCTCGTTCTATGGCATCTGAAAGGGTAGGTTTTGGCACTCAAAGTTTGATGGAACAATGGAGGGATTCGTATGGTAATGATGACTATGATGATGACCCATATGATGATGATATGTACAAAGGTCAGAATCTTTCTCATGAGCTTCAAGCTATATGTGATAATTTGCATATCCGTGTTCGAGGTCGCAAGAAGAAATAAATTTATGTTTCTTTTGTCTAGTCATTGTGTACCTTCCTTTTAGGAAGTAGTTTTGCCCTTGTAACGGGCGGAGATGTGAGACTCGCCCTCATCCCTTATACTTAAATGTTTTTTTGACGTAATAAAATTTACCGAGAAAATCCTTTACTCAAAATTTTCAATTAATTGAATGAAAATATGTTGAAAGACATGATTAGAGATGAACTTGTTTTGCAAGATGATTGTAAGTAACTAAAGCATCCTTGAAAATTGATGAATACGAACTACATGGTTAGAGTTGCTCAAAATCTAAGCATTATAGTAATACACATTACAAAAGCTATACTACGTCGTTTTGGCCACACTTCTACAGTGAAATGAACAGTAAGCGGCCCATTGGGCTCGGTTACTGTTCATCGGCCAAAAAAAAAAAACTTTATAATCCCGCTCCACTTCTTTGGCCAAAAATAAGAAAAAAAAATTTACGGGACGTACTCTCATTTTTAACTATTTACGGCTTTCTATCGGCCTGGGCCAAAAAAAAACGCCGATAAGTCCTTTAATATAAGAAACAAAACAAACATCAAACATGAGACCGAGAAAAAAATTAACCCGCACACGAATATAAAAATAAGATGAAAAAAAATTGCTCATATTTTTAAAAGTGGTACAACGTCGTTTTTTGACTAGCATTCTACGTAAAAGAACAGGTACCGCGGGCCCCCTGGCACGGTTACAGTTCATACCGCCCGAAAAAAGAAAAACACTTTATAAATCCCGATCCATCCTTGGTCCAAATAAGAAAAAAAAAATTTACGGACTTACTCCCCTTTTATCTCATTATCGGTAAATACACATTTTAAAAGTGTACTAACATCGTTTAGCTTAGCTTATACGAGAAAAATGAACAGTACCCGGGCCACTGGGCTCGGTTACTGTTCATCGGGCAAAAAAAAAAAAAAAAAAAACTTTATAATCCCGCTCCCCTTCTTTGACCAAAAATAAGAAAAAAAATTACGCACGTACTCATTATATACATACAATTACAAAAGAAATACGACTCGTTTTTTACGACGTGCTACAGTAATAGACAGTGTTCGGCTCAATGGGCTCACCATTTTGGGCCTGCCCACTTTTTTTTAAACGTCGTGCTACAAGTAAATAAGAACAGTGTTCGGACCCAATGGGCTCGCCAAGTTTGGGGCCGGACCCACTTTTTTTTTTAAATACGCAATACAAAAAAAAATACTCCGAACAAAATAAAAAATAAAAAATTACAAAAGTACTAAAGACTAATACATATCAAAAAATACCGCGCTTCATGAGCCCAAAACACATAACTCATATAAAAAAATCCAACCCCACCATGAATAATATAAAAAAAAAATATGTTCGGCACAAAAAAAGTGATACGACGCCTTTTATACATGACGTTGTGCTACAGTAATAAGAACAGTTTTTTCGTCCAATGGGTCTTCAGTTTGGGCCGGCCCACTTTTTTTTTTAAATACGCAATACAAAAAAAAATACTCGACATAAAATAAAAAAAAGAAAATTACAAAAGTACTGACTTATATAAAAAAAACCACTATTAAACATAAGACCAAAAAAATAAACCCGCACAAAATAATATTAAAAAAAAAATTTGTTCGGCACAAAAGTGATACGACGTCGTTTTTTTACGTCATGCTACAGTAATATGGCCACTTTTTTTTTATAAATACGCAATATAAAAAAAAAATACTCGGCACAAAATAAAAAAAGAAAATTACAAAAGTACTGACTTATTTAGATCAAAAAATACCCGCGCCATGAGGCCTAACACATAAGCCCATATAAAAAAACCCACTATTAAACATAAGCCCGAAAAAATAAACCCGCATAAAATAAAAAAAATAGGAAAAAACAATTAAACTCGCAACTATGCGCGAAAAATTAACGTCCCGCAGCAACGCGCGGGTAAACATGCTTGTAAATGTCTAAACCAACAATACAAAATGTACAATATCTCATAAATGCTAGGCAAGTCTCATGGATACCATCCGACTCTCGATCTTCTATCCTTTGATTTCGAATGTATACTTGCCGTGGAGAAAGAAAAACTGCGACGAAACAAAATGTTGAGCGTGTGGATATATAGTAATATATAAGCATTTTAAGTAGTTGAAGCAAACAAAAAGTTTTCTATGCACAATACTTTCCAAACGCTTGTGAAATCATATTTTCCATCTGGCTAACAAAAATATGAAACATAGTTAAAATAGGATTTTCAAATCATACCAACAAAATTAACAAAATGGAACGAACACGGACAATTTTTTGTGTTCAATAAGTAGATGAATGAAAACGAGAAGACGTTAATGAAAAATAACATTATGTATTACTACGTACAATATATACAATGCTTGTATTCTCATTTCATTTATTTTTGTTTAGCCTGTTAGACTAGCAGTAATAGTGACAAACATCATCAACGTCAACTTAACACTACGTCGGCTTCTCTTCACAATCAACATCATCATCGTCAACTTAACACCATGTCGGTTTCTCTCTCCACATTCAACATAACCACCAACATAGTATAATAACAAAACCAACATCAACACCCAAACTTACCTTAGTTAAACACAAATATACTCGACAAAACAACAATCACGCACACACCCCCACAACGACACCTCACGCAAATATGTCATTACAACAATCGACTTCTCCAAAATAAATAACCAAGACGCGTTTATGTGGGATGGCGCAAATATGGAATGACGCGTAGTAAGAGGGTCGAAGATAGGAGTGAAAACAAGCCGAGATGCTATCGTGGGACTTGAGCTCGAGCTTGAGCTTGTCTCAATCGAGTCGAGCTTTTATTGAGCTCAAGCCCAAGCCTAATACACTAGCTCGAAACACATAAAGAGCCGAGCTCGAGCTTTTATTGAGCTTTTCGAGCTTTCAAGAACACATATATTTTTATTATAAATATTTATATAAACAACTTTAAAGCTAACTTGAATATTGGTATAATAATTAAATATTTATAGAATGACGATTTGAACTATATTTCTCTCGAATGTTTTGTATAAATTCTTTTCTCTTTTTCATTGCGTATTTTCATGAATTTATTGATTAAGTTAGCTATTGAAATAAATGTTTATGTATAAATTTAAGGTTCTCGGACGGAGCTCAGAGGATGATTAAAGCTCGTCAATCTATCAAGTCAAGCTTAAGCCCTGTCAAACTCGAGCTTTACTTATAGTGCAAGGTGTCATAACACCATAACACCATTTTTTTGGTGCCATGTCAGCTTTAACACCACCATAAAAAACCCAGGTTACCATAACACCACTTTAATACCACTTTTTGAGCCACACTTTTAATTTTTCATAACACCCCCTTGAACTAACTTAAATATTTCATTAAACAATATCACACATTACAATACTTTTAAAAAAACATACGGAATTAAAAAAACATACGGAAATAAAAAACTTACATAAAAAAAATCATACGCCCCGGCGACTAGAAGTCTTCATCTTCGTGTTCAACTTGTTGCCAAATATGCTCCATAAGGTTTCGTTGAAGACTTTGATGCGTTTCTCGGTCTCGTATTTTTTTATTTTTTCGACGTTGAGTTTCACACCTTTCAACTCATGTACGTCGCATATTTCTTGACGGATTAGCATAATTATCGTTCCAGTCAAAAACCCGCATCTTCTGATCTTTAAAAATCATGTTATACATTATGATGCAAGAATACATGATTCGACAAATGATGTTGACTTCATACGCACGTGCTGATTGTTGTATTATTCCCCAACATCCTTGGAGAACACCAAACGCACGTTCGGCATCTTTCCTTGCACCTTCTTGACGCCTTTTAAAGTAAGCATGTTTCGCGTCATTTGCAACCGTGAAAGATTTCACGAAAGTCGTCCATTGTGGGTAAATATCATCGCCTAAGTAATACCCTTTTTCATACCCAACTCCATTTACCTCATACGGAAGTACATGGGTTGTGTCATTAAGAAGGTCATCAAATAACGGAGAATTATCTAAAACATTAATATCGTTATTTGCACCTGCCATCTCAAAAAACACATGCCAAATCCACAAATCTTGTGAAGCAACAACTTCAAGCATTATAGTAGGGTATTTTTTATCTCCCCTACCGTATTGTCCCTGCCATGCAACAGGACAATTTCTCCATTCCCAGTGCATACAATCAATGCTTCCAAGCATTCCCGGAAAACCATGACGTGTTTCATGTTGAGTGTATATTTTTCCAACATCTTTCAATGTTGGCTTTCTTAAATATTCGGCCATGTACAAAGTAATAATGCACATATTAAAAAACCATAGACATTCACGTGCAGTTCGCTCACTCATTTGCAAATATTCATCTTCCATCAATGCATCCGGCGTGGTTGCGATGCCAATTGAACGGATAGCCGGTTGTGGATTTCATAATAACACTAAACACATTCGACCCGTAGCATCGGGTCAAACTCTAAAAAAATTAAAAATGACCGGGGAAAGGATGCCACAATAAGTTGCTAATGCCTTTGACATTTTCAAAAATAGTTTTTCGGCGCATACAGTAATCTTCTTCGAAAATAATTTTAGATACCTCAATGAATCATTGAAATAATCGGTCCATCAGTCTTCTTCCCCCTCTTGTTCACGATTGATTGGGTTCCGGGTATCGTGGAACATTTTCTTCGGCAACCATTTGAGTTGGTTCATATAAGCGGTACGCTTATGCTCCCAAAAAGAAACGCGGTTTCATCACTCGATTTCAAAAGACGAGGTTGACGTAAGCTGCGAATTAGCATCGTTATATTGATTTCATTTATGGTATAGAGAAGTGCTTGTGTTTTTGTGTGTGAAAAATGGTTGATTTTGGGTAATATTTATAAAGGTTATGAAAAAAAAAAATTAAAAATTCAAATTTTGAAAAACTAGCCGTTTAAAGACGTTGGGGGGGGAGGTATAATGAAAAAATTTTTTAACACCGGCGTGGTCGGTGGTGGTGTTAAACTTGCCACCCACGGCGTGGTCATTTATTAGATGTACGGTGAGAAAGGGAGGGGGAGGATGGCGGTAACCATAACGCCTGGCAACCGCCCGTGGAAATGGCCACCACGGCGTTATGGTACCGAGGTCTCTTAGACTCAATTACACCCCTAGTCAAATATGCGTTTTCTTCCACTTGTTACCATTGGTCTTAACAAAATGAAGAAAGAATAAAAACATATTTGCTCAGCTCGTATATGGTTATTCAATATTGATACCAAAGTCGTAGACTCGCGTGTCTAAAAACAAGACAACACACGTAACCTGTAACTAAATAGTAATAAAAATGGTACAACACAATTATTAATAAGCAATATTACACCTTTATTATACATAGGATATTATCCTAAATTAAAGGTGTGTTTGAACGCCTATTTTCAAGAAATTCCACAAATGTCACACGTTACAACCGACACATTAGTGAAAACTTCTCTACGCTTTAAAACCAATTTTTAATTTGATAAAAACCAAATGCACTAACAAAAACTGAAACAAAGCACAAAAAGTTACTAGAACAAATAGCAACAAAATGGTGTTTTTCATTAGTTGGTATGCACCATCAACCCACACCAAAAGTGGTACCACCACACGCGGTGATGCCACATCCGTAGTGGTGATGGTGCTTCGATGTAGGAGCTCCACGTACGGGTGGTGAAGAACCATCATTACGCCCAGTGTTAGTGTTAATATCGGAGAATGTCTTTTTTTAATCTTTGCCTCTTAGTGCAAAAAAAATAAAAAATCAAGACAACATCGGACATGGAATGCTCGCTCTCGTTTGTAAAAAAAACCTTACGCCCTATAAATAAGTCAATCCAAACACCCCATAAAAGAAAAGGCTTTATTAATCATAATTTTAAAAAATTTGCAAAAACAAATAAAACAACGATTAGCTAGATTACAGTATACCAATTTAACCCATGTTGCAATACATAAAGGTATGAAACGTGCAAGAATAACCATGTTGTGTTGTGTTGTGCTGTAAAAGCTATATTGAGAAGTGACAATTTAATAAACTCAAGACAAAAAACAGTACTATTATAAAGGAGTCATATTATAAAGGAGTCAAAATGTGCAAATGTGAAAAGCAATTAATATGAAAAGGTGAAAAAGTCCGAAAGCCATATTATAAAGGAGTCAAAATGTGCATTGATAACCATTTTGTACTATGATAGGGGTTTGCTAAAAAAAAATTAGGCAATGCACTATTATAGTCGGTCTCGACTTATATTTTCTAGTGCCGCATTAGCTTTTTCTCTCTGGCGGCCTACATGCGACTGTTTGTCACTATGAGACGACATTTATTTATTTTTTACATTAAATTTAAATTTTATTAAATAATAAAAAAAACATTACATAAATTTCATTAATAATAAAAACATTACATAATAAACTAAAAAAAACAATACATAATTATTAAGAAAACATAAAAACATGACACTAAAATTAAAACATAATTATTCAGATAACTTAAACTAATAATCTAAGTTATATCGCGCCTTGATTTCCATCTTCATCTCGAGCAGCTTCTCTTGTTGTATTGGGGGCAAGGTCGTGTCGATTGCTGAATTATAGAATAAGATATCTCTGTCCCGTTTCTCCCTTTCGGCTAATTCAAGCGTTCGACGCTGAATTTCTAGTTTCTCCCTTTTCAGCTGTGCAATTTCTCGAGCCTCGGCCTCCCGGATACTCAACTCCCGATTCTTCAACTCTATATAGGACTGTTGTTCCTTGTCCTTCTTTCCCCATTTTTTTGTTTCATGTTGTAGAACTTGTCGGCTACCAAATCAACAAATGAAGAAGCTCCCCCACGAGAGGAACCGGCTGCTTTCTTCTTGGCCTTTGCTCGGTCACGACCCATTGGTCGGAATTCTTGAGTCTCTTCCACATCCTCATCCGCTTCCTCGTTCAAATTAAGACCACCAGATGCTGACCCCGAAGTGGTTTCAGAAGTCTTGGACTTTTTTCGCCCCTGACTTTGGTAAAAATGAGGCATCTCAACATTTTTCCAACCTGGGTGATCTTTCAATATGTTATAACAATGCTCCAACGTAAAATCACCCTTGTACATCATTTTGTATTCTGCACAAGCTTTTTGGTACACATCGAGGTCATTTGTACCACTTTCGTGATTCGCTTCAATATTTTTGATGATGGCGCAAAAAGCACCAATTCTAGGGCGAACCCTATTTTTCCATTTGCTAACGATCGAGTCATAACCTCTTGTTGAACCAGTTTCATTTTCAAAGTACCTAATAACAGCTTCCCAAAATCCCTTAGCCTTCATACTGTTTCCTGAAATACTATTTTCTGAAACATCGCACCAACCTTGGCACAACGCAATCTCTTCCTCCACTGTCCATTCTTTTGGCGTCTCCTTGACCTCCTTGGGCTCATCCTTCTTGGCCTTTGCTACACGTCTCGAGGGCTTCTTAGGTTTGACGGGTGACACCTCTTCGACAGGAGAGTCGTCTTCGTCGTCGTGAAATGGAACCGAACCCTGAGCCGAACCGTGCGCCGAACCGGGCGCTGAACCGTGACCCGAACCATGACCCATAGAATAATCTTGGCTATAGTTATAGTCTTGACTAAAAATTAACTCCTCAAAATTCATATCAAGATTGGTAGGATTAATTGGAGAATAAGGTTGATTTGGTTGGGAAGACGTCGAGGATTCCATAGTAGGACGATACAACCCGGTTGATGAATGGTAAAAAGCATTATGGTTGTTATACGAAGGATGGAATGGATGTTAGCCTCACTTTTTAGTAAAGCTGGCGTCTTACACGTGAATTGGACTAGTCTTGGACACTGCGTGTCACGTAGGGGTTATCTATGTAAACTAGGAATAGTTTGCTTTTTCTTTTAGTATAAATACCTTCTCATGGCTCTTCATGAGGGGTGGTTGGTGAACATTTGTATTTCTCATCTTTCTTTTCTTAATATAATATTTCACAAGTTTTCTCCAACCTCTCTCTAACTTTCTCTCACTACAACCATGTTTCATCTTATGTTCTTGGATCAACCAAGACCCCCCGAAAAGGTGTTTTTGATCCTTGTAAATGGACAATTTTAATAAAACATGTTATTATGTTGTGGTGGTTGTGGTAATTGTGTATTATATTGATTATAATTGGGCAATATAGAATTGGGTTTGATTAGGGACTTAGACCCAATAGTATAATCAATAAATGTACTAGTGTTCACCGGGTTAAATTAAGCAATGTTTCTCTTTCTCTAAAAGTTTGATTTTTTAAAACAATGTAAGTATTGGTTTGAAAACTCACTTGCCTGTTAATCGTTCTGGAATTGCTATGATCAATGCCGTCTAAATGATGACTGGTCAAAACACCTAAGTAATTATGACAAAATCTGAGTGTACATTCTAAAACTTAATGTATGAAATGAATTATGCAAATGGGTCATCAAAGGGCATTATCGTTTTATTAGGTAATGTTTTATGTTTTCCAAATGTTGATTAAAACCGTTGGCTTTAGGGTTGATACACCGACTTTTACATCCATGAGTATATTGCATGAATGGTATATTATGCGTCGTTATTTTATTTTACAAGTTATGCGATTTATATTTAGGAAGATAAATACGCATTATTTTGTTAAGTTACTAAGTTTATATATTTTCTTATCACGTCTATTTATTTATACCGTAGTCGTCAATTAATTCGTAGAATTATCAGTTTTATATATCACGGTTCGCGTTCGAAGATTTATAAAAAATATATTTGTTTATTCTAATACTCTTAATTCTCAAAAATAGCGGATGTGTAGTCCCTCTTATTTTCTAAATATAGTAAATTACACAATATATACCCTTAATTTTAGTGGTTATCACTTTTGATCTTAATTTTCCAAAAATAGTTTTATTATCCAATATTTAATCTTTTATATTTCTAAAAATTTTACGCTTAAATCTTATTGCCATTTACTGTTTTAAACTCCGAATAAGTTTTAAATTTTTTTTAGTAGGCAAAATTACTAATTATATAGACCGCCGGTAGAGTTCAACTCACTTCGTTCTAAAAAGCTCGGTTTCGTTCGTTCACTAATTCTAGTCGTCAAAAAAATGTTATTTTAAATTTTCTACTTTCAGAATTATATTATGGATGTTAATGAGTTGCAAACCGTTTGGGATTCGGCTATTTGGGAGACCTGAGAGCACGAAACATGAAAGTTTTAAATCCTTACGTCTAAGTTTTAAAATGGGAAACTTTCTGCATTGTTGCTCTATATTTACCTCATGAACCGACCCATTGGTCTGTCCCTTTTTTTGTGTTTTCTACCAACCAACAGTGGGGGTTGTAACACTGTGGTGTCTTCTTCCTTTTCCCATAATATATAACCTACATCACGTTTAACTTACTCTTTCCATTAAACCCGCATGATCTGACCTATACGTTCAGCTACGAGGTAGATTAATACCGAGACACAAGGGCGTGATTATGTCCTTTGCTGGCCTAACGGCATGCATCAGTGGGGGCAGCGGCCCCACGGTGGTTGTTTGCGTGCAATGTGGTTGTGTCTCATGTTGCTTACCATCGGGTGTCAAGTCTATGAGGTCTTGGTACGAACCAACAAGCAGGTTGGGTTTCGGGGGGGTTTTCACCTTGTTTGGGGGGTCGTTGTGGGGGGACTTAGGGGTTGGGGAAACAAAAATATAAACCATTCCCCAAATAAAGGGCAAGGGGTTTTTAAATATAAATAATAAAAAAAATAACCCCCCCCAAAAAACGGGGGGGGGGGGAGTTCATTGTGGTGCGTTATATGTCACCTTGTTACGCCACATGTAAACATGCGACGGGTCAAACATAAGAAACCCTATGGAAAATTACGTATAAACCCTAGAGTCTGCTCCGTCCATGTGAGCCATCGTTTTTGAGTAGAGTTTCATTTTGTTTAAAGTTTGTTATATAGTTTAATTACGGTTCGTTATTCGTTTTTATGTGAATGTCATGTTTTCAACTTGTTTTATACGCACCAATAGTTCAGGTATGTGTCAACGAAATTGACTATGCGCACGTACACAAGGGGCACATGCATGGGGTTGTACCATTGCTTGTCGTGCTTCCTTTGTGGGTTTTTTTTTTTTTCCTAATGCCAAGTGAGGCTTCGTCTACTTTCCAAGGCTAGGGCGTATTTCATTCGGTTGTCATACTATAAGCTAAAGTTGGTGGTATAGCTTGCTTAATATTAAACTACTCGAACTGAGAAGTATAGATGTCCATAGTTTGCTAGACGATGTGGGGTGGTGTCTGGCGTGAGAGCTCGGAACCAACCCTTGGTTAATACCCCTCTTAAACCTGACATTTCCTAGCTCAAAAACCCCAAACCGTGTTTTCCCCCTGTTTGTTTTTGTATGTGAGTTGTGTTAGGAGTGAAAGAGTATGACTTCCATTTATACAACTAACATTGGCTAACATTGGTTTGGTTACTAAGATATTCAAAATGGCATCGTGAATGATCTTTGTTTCACAGACTATAGATGGAATATAAACAATTGTCGATGTTTCCTATAACTATTGAGAATAGTAAGTACGGTTTCCAACATATTTGTGAATATTACTATGTATTCGTAATTTCCTTGATTTTGAAAATTGGAGGAGGAGTGGAAGTTGGAGGAGGAGACCGTTTGGGAGACGTTAGAAACTTGACATCTTGGTGGTGTAAGAATCGGTTTGGTTTTTGGTTTTATAGGATGGTATAAAGTGTGTAGGGTGTTTTTAGCCATTTTGCCATTTATGTGATGTATGTAAGGAAGATGCATGATGGTTGATGGTGTGTTTCATTAATATTTTTAATCATTGTCGTTAATAGAATAGCTTTCTTGTAGGGGTGAGTCAGCGGTTTTTTTATTTATTTGTTGTGTATTAGGAAGAGTAAATTTTGCATACTTTTGCTGGGGTCTGTGGGTGTGGGCGGTGTTTTTACTCGGGGTTTTGAGTATGGTTTAACTAATAATTTTACCTTAAGGTAAAAATAAAAAAAAGGGGAATATAAATTTATGTATATTTTTAATATTTTTATGGAGTGTCTTGTTAGTTTTAGCTGTTTTGCTATGTTGGTTTGCTAAGTGACGTTTGTCATCAGTAGGTATTTATATTAATTGGTGTATGAGAGTTTAAAGGTTTGATTTGGTTGGGGGGAAAACGTTTCGTCGATGCCGTCGATTTCTATTTCTTCGATGCGCCTGATTTCCCGTTCCGATTCGATGATTCCCATTGTAGGCGATTAGAACCCGGTTGGGTGTGGGTGAGTGTTTGTGGGAAAGATGAGTTAAGCATTTGGGTGTTTTGTTATTTCGGAAGGAGGGATTGACATGGTCGATTTTGATTTTAAAAGATGTTAGGATTTTGTGGTGGGTGTTGGGTATTGTGAATGTTGTTATTCAAATCCAAAGATCTGGAAACGGGAAATTTAGGGTAGTGAAATATGGTGAAAGTCGGGATATTGGAAAATTTGGGATCCCTCGGGTGTTATTTATATGCGTGTTATTAAAAGCACAATAGCGGGAGATGAAGCACTTGGTTTGTTTGTTTGAAGTCGGGAATTGGATAGAGTTTAGTTTTAGATAGTTTTTGATTTGAAGGAGTTTTCGTTATCTTGTAATACTTGATTGATGGGTTTTTGAATTTAGAAAAGTTTTTGAATGGTTGTTTGAATGTGTGATAAAAATTGGTTGAAATGAGTGGGGTATTTTATAGTCGTTTAAATTATTTTAATTTTAATAAATTAAAAAGCTTTTTTAGCTTTTTTTATATGGATACAAAAAACGGCATATTTTTTTGTAATTTCCTTCCCACGACATAGGTCGTGCCTGCGATCCTTATCTCACTCGGTCTCCGGCGACCGACTACCCGACCGACTCGCCACTATGTGGGCGACCGACTCCGATCGACGGCGACCGAGTTGGTCGACCGACCCATAGTGGAAAGCCTAAAAGTAGACGTAAACATGTGATTGGTGAATTCGAAAAAATTATTGGTAAAGAGAGGTGAGAGAGAAGATATGTAGGACACTTGAAAAAAAATGTATGAAGTAAGCATAACTTTATGTCTCATTTATAGGCATATATATAAACACTCTTATCCAAATAATGATGTTCACACAGTTAAAGCTAGGGACGGACTTGGGATTTTGAAGTGAGTGTTGCATAAGTTTTTTCTTATTATAAGTACAAAGTTTTAAGTTAAAGTCTCCATATAAAGAAACTAGCACAAATGGCATAGACAAAAAAGGACATTTATGGAAAAATAATACACTTCACGGCCCAATATTAGAGTGCTCGGTATAGTAACGCCACCACCGGCGTTATGCCTATGTGGCAGCTGCGTTGGTGGCGTTACTACACCCCCACCCATCGTTGGCCAACGCCTTTGGGCTCGGCGTCAAGCCACCAACGCGCGTTGGTGGTTAATTATAAAACAAAAATCAAAAAACACCCCCAACAGCCCCTTAAATTTTAAATATTTTCAAAAACACCTACACATATTTTCATAAAAAAAACACGACCCCAACGTTTAGTAAAACGGCTAGTTTTTTAAAGAAAATCGCAAAAAAAAAAATTTAACCCACGATTATATATATTATACCGCAGAAACTTTAAACCATTTTACACAAATCAAAACACAAGCAACACTCTCTTCACAACACTTTCCACATCATAATGAACCATACCTTTTTTATGAAATCCAAAAAAAATAACAGACGAAAGACACGACACATTCCAATCCTCTTTCGAGAGTGATGACGAAACTGACATTTATTTCTTCAACAAGCGTCCGAGCATTACGAAACTTTTGAAAAAGTATGAAAAAAAGTCGCGTGTCGACTTAACACGTACGCCGATCCCAGTCGTTGGAGTGTCAATGACGGTGGTCGAAGATCGTTTGATGGGCGGAGCTATTTTGTATTGAAACCTGTTGTAATATCCTTTATACCTATTTTCGAAGAAGAATTAACCTGCTATTGTGGACACCGGAAGTGACTAGCTTTTGGAAATAGTTCAAAATTGCAATATGTGAGCTCTAACTTAGTCGAATGGTTTCGGACTCCTTCTTCTCAATCAAAGTCACTTCCACTAAATCTTTTAAGTCCGAGCCGATTGTGACGGAGTGTCTGAAAGAGTCTTAGTGTTCTATTATGAAATTAGTATTGGCCGCTCCAATCACGAGCCCTAGAATTGGGCGGTTACGGCACCACTCCCGTAGTGCGTGTTGATTGAATATTTTACGCTCGCTCAAAATGAATATGGTGAGGTGGCTGGCAACGTCTGAATCGCTATGATTTGTCTTTGTATATCTTTGAATATGTGTATTATTGACCTTGTACATAGGTCCAAGCATTCTAGAAAGCCTAATGTTGGAAGGATGTTGGAAAATATATATAATTATATATCTATAGCGTTCATGGTTTTCCTTGTAGGGAGATGAGAATGCTTGTAGGATGGCTTGATTGTATGCATTACTGGGGTGAAAATGATACAGTTGGTCCAGTTTCATGTGCAGGGATCAATAGCGTAGGGGGATAAGATAAATAATGTACTCTCTAACTAGTAAGTGGTTGAAGCTGGTTTGGAGTTTCGCAAAGATTTGTTCGGATGTTATGTTGTGTGACATGCGTTTTTTGTGGTGGTTGGTGATGGTCAGCAGGTTGCAAATAACGACATTAATATTTTAGATAATTCTCCGTTATTTGATGACCTACTTGATGACAAATCCCCTGTAGCTTCGTTTGTGGTAAATGATGTCGGGTTTAAAAAGGGGTATTACTTAGCCGATGGAATTTATCCACAATGGACGACTTTCGTCAAATCTTTCACGGTTGCAAATGACGTGAAACATAAGTTACTTTAATGCGTCAAGAGTGCACGAAAAGTTTGTCGGCGTTGCCTTTTGGTGTTCTCCAAGGACATTGGAGAATAATACAACAACCGGCCCGTCAATACCATGCCATCAGCATACATCGAATCATGTATTCTTACATAATAATGCATAACATGATTTTAGAAGATCAAAATATGGCCGTTACTGACTGGAACGAAATGTATGCTAATCCGTCAAGAAATATGCAACGTACATGGGTTGAAAGATGTGAAACGCACCGTCGAAAAGCAAAAGAATTACGAGACCGAGAAACGCATATTAGTCTTCAACAAAACCTTATGGAGCATATTTGGAATGAAGTTAAACACGAAGATGAAGATGAAGACTCTTAGTCGTCGGGGCGTATGTTTTTTTTTTTAAAAAAAATTCGCATGTTTTTTTAAATTTCCGAATGTTGTTTTTTAAGTTTTTGTAATGTGTAATATTGTTTAATGAATGAAATATTTTAGTTTGTTAAGGGAGTGTTATGAAAAAATAAAATGGTGGGTCCTGAAAAGTGTTGTTAATGGTGTTATGATTACATGAGTATTTTGAATGTTGGTGTTATGATGTTAAAGCTGATGCGGCACTGATGTGTCTGTGTTAATGGTGTTCGCTCTTATATGTGACCTCCTATAACACCCGACATTCATGTAAGTCTGTCCATAGTTAAAATAGTTATTCTATTTTTTTTCATGGAGGGCAAATGCACCGAAATAAATCACTCGGTGACAACCAACCTAAAGAAAAAGTATTTTGCCTATTATCACTAAAAAATGAGAGATATGAGGATCGAATTCTTTTTTATGCAAACAACTCTGAAATAGTTTCATCAACCTACTAAAAGTGTTGAATTTTATCCGGTTTGAGTTCATGCTAGTTATGCTCAAATCCCGAAGTAATACATCAAAGAATCGACTTTAGCAATAAAAATAGACCAAAATATTTAAAACCAAAACTTTTTTGTAGCAGAACTAAGAATTAAAGGATAATAGTTGAGTACGTTTCTTATTAACATCTATACTTCTTTTGGACGACAAAGGTATATTTATATATAAAATATAATTGATACTAGCAAGGCGCTAGAAGCAAAAATAGTAATTACAAACAACATAATCTAGACTCTACCCGAGACAAAAACAAAATTTGGACTATTTCTCGATTTGTGCGTGTCATCCTTGCGCCACACTAATATTCTATGTATTGTTCCAATTTTATCGGATATCCCCGAAGGACTCTTATTAACATCTATACTACATATAAAGGGAAAATATTTGCTTAAAACTTAAAAAATGAGTAATGCTACTTTTACTAATTATAAAAGGTAATGCAATCAGTTAAATCTTTAAATGCTTAATTACAATGTAAATCATTAACTTTTTTTACTCACACTTATATTTTATATACACACATAGGGTATGTTGGTGAAACTGGCTGGAGTTGAGGCTTGGGCTTGTGTTGGGGCTAGAGCTGGGGGCTAAGATTTATATTATAAGCCGAAATTGAAATTTGTATTTTTGTAAACTCGTTTGGCAAATGAGTTGGGACCGGGGTTTATTATTGCAAAATTACTAAAAAGGACATAATTAAATTAGTTTTTGGTATATGTTGGATATTTTTGTGGATAAATAAGTAATTTATGGTTCAAAAGCCTCGGGCTAAAGTTTTTAGCCCCTATTATGGGGTTTGGGCTTATAGAGACTTATGACTTATAAGCTCTTTTATAAGCCCGCAAACGAGACTTATTTTATAAGCCGACTTATTTTAAAAACCCAAGCCCCGATAAGCCTCTATAAGCACTTTGCCAAACACAGCCATAAGAAAAACTGTATACGTAAATTAACGCTACTATACATCATCGTTCCTACGTATGAGTAATCGTTTGGTATAAGAATTGATCGTTAAGTATAAGATAACTTATAGATGCAATAATTCATAAACAAGTAACTGATTGGCTAACAAAATGCAAATGGTGTGGCAATTTTGTTACCACCCGAATCAGCAAACGCATCGTATATGGACTTTACATCGACCCCACTCTACTTTATGACGTAGCTTTGGGCGGCAACTTGCATGGGCCAATATCGTTAAAGTTAATTTCAAACTATATTTTAATTAGGTTTTTTAATATGTTATATATAAAAAAAATAAAGTGCAAAATATATTTTTGTGGTTTGCCAAAAGTCGGTTTCATATCTCTAAGACTAAACTTTGTCCAAAAACCATCCA
This sequence comes from Tanacetum coccineum, assembly GCA_026074375.1. Lineage (NCBI taxonomy): Eukaryota > Viridiplantae > Streptophyta > Magnoliopsida > Asterales > Asteraceae > Tanacetum > Tanacetum coccineum. Next base: position 16,634 of record BQNB010070014.1, read on the forward strand.
GCTGTTAGTAAAAGTAAATCACCGTACATCTTTGAGAACGAACGGTGAGGCAAAAAAAATTTGTCAGTTAAAGAGGACAAAGTGAGGCAAAAATACATCTTTGTGGTTTGCCAAAAGTCCGTCTCATATCCTCACGTGACCAACACTTTTTCCTTTTTAACTGACAAAATATTTGCACCGTTCGTCCCCAGAGATGTACGATGGCTCACTTTTACCAACGGATGGATGGTTTTTGGACAAAGTTTGGGACAGGGATGTGAGACCGACTTTTGACAAACTACAGGGATGTATTTTGCATTTTACCCAAAAAAAATCAACAGCTTATGTTTGTAAAACAATATTGTCTTATATAATCGTAAGAGTTCTCGGTACGCTTGGCTGGAAGGCCTCGTGCCAACCAATAATACCATCTTATAACGCGAGGCTGACATCTCTACTTGTGCCATAGGGGTTGGCGTCTTCGAAACCTGCCCACGCCATAGGGTTTTCCTTTTTTTTTGGTATTGTATTGATGTTTTATTGAGTTATGTGTGCATTCGGGTGCGTCTTATAACACAAGAAATGAAAAGATAGTGTTTTTTGCGCTGAGTTATAAGTAAAAATGTTAATGTTACAACATATTTTCTCTATTAGATGAGCCTCAGAGCCTATAGCTCACCCACAACTGATACTCGCGTATAACTGATTCATATGAACACACCAAAAGCTATACATGACATAGGCGTAGCTATGTGGGTGCAATGGTGGGCCATGACCCACCCATATAAATTTGTAATAATCATAACTATTTGTATTAACCTATTGTAAGTCAGACAAATGTACGTAACAAGCAAAAGAACCCGCGCGTTGCGGCGGGACTAATTTTTTCTTGAATAATTTTTTTTTACGTTTTGGAGGGTTTTTTTTGGTGATGCGTTATGGCGGGGCTAATTTTTAATATTTTCTTTTTTTGTATGATTCGGAGGAAAAAAAATTTGCGTTGGGATGGGCTAATTTTTTCCCGAATATTTTCTTTTTTTCGGACGGTTTTGTAAATTTTTTTACGGTTTTTTACTGGAATTTGGAGTGTAAGAAAATCGTAAATATGTTAAAAGGTGAGGGTCCGTTTTGTATTTTTTTATACTCGTAAATCTTTTAAAAATATTGTTTATTATTATATATTTTTTGTTAGTTTTGAGTATTTTAATAAAATGTAATGGATAAGTTATTAGATCCACTTCTTGTGCTGTGTGTGAACGAACAATCAACTTGTTTGTCACTATTATATAGAGGTAAGATCAACATAGACCTATTATTTGTCATAGAACCAATGAATCAATCTCAACCATCTATTTTTTCATTAAAAATAAAAAAAAACCCACTTTCCACCTCTTTTTTAAAAATAAAATACCTTACAAACGGTAAATCGTCACACGACAAAAAATACATCATCGCGACGAGTATTTTTTATCTTTCACTAGACGGGTGACACGATATACTTTCGAGGAACTTTTTTTCGATTTTTTTTTCAGTCACGAATTGCTAAAATCATATATGATTCGTATAACGAATCATATATGATTTCATGAAATCATAAATCATATATGATTTGTGATTCTAACGAACTTTTTTTCAATTTTGTTTCAGTCACGAATTGCGAAAATCATATATGATTCATATAACGAATCATATATGATTTCATAAAATCATATATGATTTGTGATTCCGATGAACTTTTTTTCAATTTTGTTTCAGTCGCGAATTGCGAAACTCATATATGATTCATATGACGAATCATATATGATTCGTATAACGAATCATATATGATTTGATAAAATCATATATGATTTCATAAAATCGTATATGACTTCATAAAATCGTATATGACTTCATAAAATCATAAAAAAAAGTTCGTCGAAAGTTTATAGTGTTGCCTCTCTATAGAAAGATAATTTAATTCTCGTCGCGATGATATGTTTTGTTTTGCGTAACGATTAACAGTGTGTGAGATATTTAATTTTTTTTAAAAAGGTGGAAAATAGGTTTTTTATTTTTGATGAAAAAATAAGCGGCTAGGATTGGTTCATTGGGTCTATGGCAGATATTTGGTCTATATTGAACTTTTGGCTGTGTTATATAATCATAAGAGTTCTCTGTACGCTTGGTTGGAAGGCCTCGTGCCAACAAATAACACTATCTTATAACGCGAGGACGACATCTCTAGTTGTGCCATAGGGGTTAGCGTCTTCAGGTCCTGGTCACGTCATAGTCTTTTTTTTCTTCTTTTTCTTTGTTTTTATTGTATCGATGTTTTATTGAGTTATGTGTGGGTCCGAGTGCGTTTTATAACACAAGAAATGAAATGATAGTGTTTTTGTGCTAAGTTATAAGTAAAAATTGTTGATGTTACGAAAAAAATTTCTCTATTAGATGAGCCTCAGAGCCTATAGCTCACCGACAACTGGTACTCGTGTAGAATTGATTCATATGAACACACGCCAAAAGCTACTACATGAATCATCAAGGTGTTAGTATTTAAAAGTTTTTGTTTAGGTCTAATTATCAAAATCTTCTAAATAAGCGTTTCAGTGTTAAAATTTGCTAAATCATGATTAAACAGCTTTTTGAAAGCTAATAATCTCACAAATGCTAGTTAAAAGTCAAGTCCAAGCTACTAAATACCATGTACCAATATCGCCTTATGCTTCTATCTATTTTATACTTCTTACGTCTCAGTTTATTTGTTTTCTTTTAACTTTTTAAAGTATTTATTTTTCAACTTTAACTATAAATATTTTTTTTTGTTATATAATACTTGATGAAATTATACTAATGAAAATACATTTAAAACAAAAATTTATTTATATATTTTGCATCAAGTATTATATAACACAATTTTTTTTAATTAAGATCAACACTGAAAAAAAACTTTAAAAAGTAAAAATAAGCAAATAGATTGGGACAAAGGACTATCATATATATTTTATTGTGTTGGATGATGTTTATTTGAAGAATAAGAAAAAAAATAAGCAAGGTAAGAGATAATGATATTGCTAAATGACATGTCGATGTAACTTGTAAGCTACCCTTTGAAATTGTTGGGGGTTGGCATCTTTAAGAAAGCAATTATTTCGTTAGTTAAATTCCATTACTTAGCTATTTATTTTAAAATTATCGGTTTTACACTTTTACTTCGATATTCGGTACGCGTTTGTAACATGACACAATGATCACAAAATAAATAATCAGTTTTGGTGTTATCCCTGTTACTTAAATGCATATTTTTTCTTAAAAATTGAATCTTGAAACTTAAATTAATATAGTTTGTTTAAATTACTTTTTTGAGTACCTTTTTGTACGTCTTAAGCATGATTAATTCAAAAGTTGACAACTTTTAAAAAACGCACACTATATTAATTTATATCACACGCTTTACATCAAAGGACAAACCAAAATCACAATTTGGTAAATATAATTATTTACCGTTATGTACCGTCACTTTACACGGGTATCCATCTACTTTACTCTAAATATGTTACGCATTATATTTAAAATGTAAGAAGAATTCGTAAGCTGCTCAAGCTGCTGAGCCTTCAGGACCCCCCCGAGACTGGCGACAAAAGAAGTGTGAAAGGTGCATTGAGCTTTATCTGCAACTGAGCAATCTTTATTGACTTCTAAAGCGAATAGACGGGGAAAAGAGAGCTTAAGCTGATTATCTCTATCCAAAAGGTCATTCCAAAAGCTGGTACGCAAACCGTTACCCACCCGAATTTTACAATGAGATACAAGATTAATACCTTTATCGTTGAGGGCTTTGACTTCTTTGATAATAGTACCCCAAGGAGAATTGTAAGCAGCAGAAATGGGATGAGAGCTTGAACCATGAACCGCAACAATAACACGAGACCATAAAGAGTTGTCATGAGAAAGAAAACGCCAAACCCATTTGAAGATAAGAGCCCATAAGACTCGGGGGGGTCCTGAAGCTCAGCAGCTTGAGCAGCTTACGAATCTTCTTGATTCGGTTTCTCTTTCGAACATGGAGGATAGGTGCTTTTGGGATTTAAATGGCGAAGGAGTTTTTCAAGTTAAGGATGTGAGATCGGTTCTAGACGAGACTTTCCTCCCCAAGGAGAATATTCCTACACGATGGGTTAAAAGCATCCCGATTAAGGTTAATGTCTTCGTTTGGAAGCTTGTTCAAGATCGTATCCCTACTCGTTTAAATCTGATGAGCAGGAATATCTTCGTCCCCTCCGTGGAATGTCCGGTGTGTAACAATGATTCCGAGTCGTCCTCTCATTTGTTTTTCGGTTGTCAGGTAGCTAAAGAGGTTTTGAAGCTCATTTGTCGTTGGTGGGATCTGGTTCTATACGATTTTGATAATTATGATGGTTGGCTCTTGTGGTTCAAGTCTATCCGGCTCGGCTCTAAGTTAAAAGGCGTGTTAGAAGGCGTGTTCTATGTTTATTGGTGGAGCATTTGGTCCTATAGGAATCAACTTCTTTTTGCGAGCTCCAAACCTCGTAAAAGTTTTATTTTTGATGACATTGTTTTTCGTTCTTTTAATTGGTATGTTGCTAGAGGAAAAAAAATTTGAGTTGGGTTAGTTGGATTCAACACCCTCACCTCTTTTCTTTGTAATTCTAGCGTCTTGCTAATTGTTTCTAATAAAGTTGCTGTTAAAAAAAAAAATTAATTTGAGTCTTTTTCGACATATCTCATGTCATTTAACTTTAGCGTGTTGTTTTCTAATTTCGGGAAATACTTATTGAATCTTATAGCTTTAGTTTTCCAACCTTTTTTGTTCGTTTAAACACATTGTTTCTAATACTTACCAAGTAATATGTTTAACATAGAGAAAAAAAGTGTATAATTTAGTTAAAAGTTAAAACTAATGAAATTAGAGAGTTACACTAAGAACGAAATTATAAATATATACTGTCGACACTAATTTAAAGTAGCCATTAAAGAAATTAAAATTATATATTTATTGTCACTAAATTTTTCTTAAAACATTTAAGAGAATAGTTGTTGGAGGGGGGTTTGCTTGCCGGCTGGAGAAAGAGATCCCTATATTTCTTTAACCTTTTTAATGCATTAACCTAACTAATCATCATCATACAACTTTTTCTAACTCTTTTATAACGCGTTTTAATGTTTTCCTAATTTATTTTGTATGAAATTAAGCATTCATTGACCTATGTCCAAAGTATAATTGGAAAAAAAAAAAGAACACTCCATGAAGTCTCGAACAAATTAAGACATGGTTAGTCTAGGGCGCTGAGCCGAACTCGAGCTCGGCTCGTTTAGGTTTAGAGAAGCTCATTTCGAGCCTTAAAGATAAAACACGAGGCCGGTACGGGCTCGACTCGTTAATAGATTTCGTTATATATATATATATATATATATATATATAT
>BQNB010070014.1:27261-33283 GCA_026074375.1 Tanacetum coccineum
TCAAGTAAGTTTGCTTATTCAATAATCTCTAAAAGTTACTTAAGTTGTTTTCTATTTTAAATAAGCTCTTAATTACTGTTCTAAGCTACTGCATCAATCTTAGTCTTTGAACTCACCAAAACAGTTAAATTCCTTTGCTAATTGTGGATTGCTTAATATGGATGATAAGCTAGCCATGGATGAGCTTATTGGACCTTTACCAGCTTATCTATGATAAGCTGGAGCTTAACTCTAAGCTCTTAAGAGCAATTTACATCCCTGTTTAGCTGGGATTAAGGTACATATCATTTTCTCTTCTTTGTTGCTTATTTCCTGCATTTTGCTTATTCCTCTTAAGAGCAATTTACATCCCTGTTTAGCTGGGATTAAGGTGACCGAAATTTGGCTTTTATTAGGCTACTTATTTATTTAACTTTATTTACGTCATATACCCTAAGGCTCTTTAAGACATAAATCAAATGAGATTTAATTTGCACCATATACCCTAAGGCTCTTTAAGGTACAAACAAATCATTTAACATGATTCAATCATTCACACCATATACCCTAAGACTCTTTAAGGAATGAACAATTTAATCACTTACGCCATATACCCTAAGGCTCTTCTAATGGATATGTAATCATGATTAACTATATTACACCAGATACCCTATGGCTCTTGAATGGTGTATGTTAAATCTATTATTCATATGCTATATTCTAGTATTGCAAATCCGAAACCCGATGGTGTACTATTATTTTCTGGCACCGTTTTCCAAGTTAGTGGGAATTCATAAAATTTAAGTTGGAACGGACAACCTTATTATTAAAAAACATTATTAATATACATAGTGTAACAAAGCTATGGTGTAGCAAAAAGCCACAATTATATTATGAGTTGGAAAGGACCAAACCAACTATTCCACGTTTAATATCATGACTTATAATTAACACTATCATTTCTTATTCTTCGCAATTTAAAATCTCTAAGAAAGAGACTTGCGAATGCTTAGCCTAGCGAATTAAGATCGGCACTTTAACAAGTCACCTAAGGTCTGGCGAGCCACATCTTAATTCTAATAAATCAAGGCATAATGGATAAGGCTACATAAGACTAGCAACAAACTCGATTTAAATATGTTAAGGAAAAAGCTAAGGTATAAATTTTTAAATTGTGTCACAACACTTATTTCATCACTTTATTCCAACATTTATCACTTTTTTCACTTTATCATGCACACAAATTTTTAAATTTTGCTATTTTCACATAAATCACATATTTTTGGTGAAAAAACGGGTTTTTACGTTGAGAACAAGGTGTGCTAGGTATAATCAAATCGATAGATTCCCGACTACTAAAATACACATTGTCCTCAATGTGAGATTGAACCCTATACTAATTTTAATGCATAATCTTGATATAAAGGGGTTTCTACGCAAATCTAAAGCCGTTTATTAAGTATGCTAATAGATAAATGTTAGTCGATAAGATTTAGGATATCGGATTCCCAATATAAGGCCTGCTAAGAATTGAAGCGCGGCCTGAACGAAATGCAAAATACCTAGCACGAGAAGCTATCAAAATCTGGGCAAACTCTGGACAAAACATCACAAACCGCAAAAACAGAACAACGAGGAGACAAAGGGAGCCTCAACAGCGCTTAATTAGAAAATTAAAATAAAATAGGAAAGGGGATGAAGCATGCGTTGCCTCCCCACGGAGCGCATGTTTTTGGTGCGAGTCTCTAGACTTGACCTCACCCCATATCCTCATGATATAGGACGATACAAGTGGAAAGAACCAACTTCCATTTGACTATTATATAGCCACCGGTTAAAGAAGAAAAATGAACAAGCGGAATGCTGGTATAGGGGTCAAACAAATGATATCTCACTCTCGGAGGAGAGAGAGGAAAAAGACGGAAACCACCAGATAGGGTAAAATAAGGAAAGAAAAGTTTCGGATAAATATGTGAAGGAAAGATAATGGCGGGATCTCAAAGGTTTAAGCTCAACATATGTTAGGAGAAAAATTTTTTCTCTTGAATCTCGGGGTCCGAAAACTTTGACCTATTTCAACATCTTTATAGTTTCATCCTTTAAGCTCCTTGGTTCATGATCTAAAAATACCTCGGAAGGGAGATTGGGGAAAGTATTATTAATAAGCAATCTCTCAAGGTAGATTATATCTCCCTCCAAATCATGATAACCGTCCTTAACATCCGTAGAAACATCAATATCTAGAAAAGCATCGATCTCATCAATATCGCCTCCTGGGTCGAAACACCCATCCTTATTAGCATCGAAAAGAGGGATGACTAGCAAGTCTGACTCATCAAGTTTTGGAACATAGGAGTCCTTACTCTCGATGTCCTCTAACACCTCATCAAAAAGAGGATTTACATCACTAGAGATATATTCGTCATCGAATTCAAAAAGAGGGTTCGAATAAATTTTCATATTATCTTCCGGAACGTCCTCATCGGATAGTGACTCGTCATCACTAGAGGTAAAATCGTCATTAGAATCGAAAAGATGGTTAGAGAAAGTCACGGATTTTTCCTCATAAACGTTAATGGGAGAGAAATCATCACACATAGGTAAATCACAATCACTATCACTCACGGATGTATCCTCGGACTCACTTGGGATTCGAACAAGGTCCTCAACACTAGACGTTATTACTTCGTCCGATTTCTTTTCAGGAATAGTGTTAAGATGCTCATCCCCCATGATGAGAGAGTCCTCGGGTTCCTCAGCTGGTAAGTCGGGTGTGATTACTTTAGACGAATTCTCTAAATATCCCTTATATTGAATAGTGTATTCATCATCGTCATCAATAATAGGAAAATTCCAATATGGAGTAAAACTTTAAGTTGCCTGATCCTCCTGCTTTTTTTGAACTGCCAGATTAGCCGCTTGCTCACGTTCAATACGCATTTCTTCACGTTGTTTCAAAATTTCATTAATAGTTCGTGAATCATTAGAAAGTTGAAGTAGCAATTCTGGCAAACTCCATGGTTTAATTTGCTTTTCGTCCCAATCTTGAATTAATTTGAGAATTCTTTCCTTAGCCAACAATACTCTCATACTCATTTCTTCATGAGGAAAAATATCGCTATTAAAAAGGGTTCAATTATTTTTAATTAGCTTTTCTATTTCTAGCAACATATCCTTATTCGATCTCCGAGGAGGTTTGATGAGTGACGGAAAATTACGGGGGTTGATATTGAGTGACGGAAAATTGTTTAGGGCTTAATAAGCTGATGTTAGCTTAAAATTAAGCTAATATTAGAAAGTATAGGGGTGTTTGGAATAGTGCTGCAAATTGCTTATTTTGTGCTTGTCTGAATCTGTTGATGCTTATGGCTTATCTGCAAATGCTTATTAGGACTAGGGCTTTAGCTGTTTTAAGCAATTGGCTTATTCCATGAGCTTATTTGGTTAATATAAGCTGTTAAGATAATAGAGTATTAATATAAATCTGTTTTCATAACTGTTTGCTGCATTAAGCTCAGTACTAGTGCTTATTTCCTGTTCTGAATTGCTTATTTCCTTTCTTTAGTTTCTTATTAGTTATACTTATTAGGTTGTGCTTATTAGTCCTTAGAATAAGCTGTTTTGAACTCTAGAAATGAATAAGCTTGTATCAAAGTTAGTTTTTTTTTCTAAATGTTTTCTAAAAAAAAGGTCATGGGGGTCGAACCCATGATCTCCCCCTTCACACTCAATGCATTTAACACACACTCCTTAACCAAACGTGCCCTTGGGTCTTTTCTGTTTTCATACCAACACATTATTCTTTTAAGCCTTGTTTTCTTTTTAAGCTGTCAGCCTTTAAAAGCTTATTTGCAGCTTATTCTTTAAGCTGTTTGTCCAGTTTTTATTTTTCCTATTTTCTCAACAAGTCAAAGTACTTTTCATAATTTTTTCCAAATTTTTATAAAATAGTTTAGTATTTTTAATTAATTTTCTAGATTAAAATAGTTTTTAATTCATAATAAAAAATATATAATTCTTTTTTTTTGAAAATTAATTTAAGTCATTTAGGATTTATAAAAATTAGATTTGCATTTTTATGGTTAAAATTTGAGTTAGTTGCTTAAGCGTCGCGTTTTTAATTCCCGTTTACGTTTTTATGCTTGCGTGTTTAATTGTCGTAACTTGCTTACTTGTTTTCGTGCATTTATTTACTTGTCATTTATATTTAGTAGGACTTAGAAAACCAAAATCAAAATCTTTATAAAACATTCAAAACACGCGATCACGAACGTTACCGAATGTCAATTCGCACCTCGTCGAGGACAAACGACCCGGGAGGTTTTTGAGACAACTTTGGTTAAAAGTTTGTTTCTTAAATCCGACGGAAAATACTTACTATACTATAATTGTTTACATCCTTATATACTTATATTATATATAGTATGATTGGGCGTATTAATTTTTGGCGCCGCTGCCAGAGAGGTGTGTACGATTTTCATGTTTTGTTCGAAGATTAGTGTTTTTGAAGACCCTTCCCCGTGAAGTTATCGTTTTCAATTGTGAATATTTTTCTTTATAAAACCATAAAAATACAAAAATATTTTACACTTCTATTCTTATTTTTCTTTTATTTTTAAATATTAATAATAATAATAATAATAATAACCGTTTGTTAATTGTCGTTTCGGCTCACCTCTAGGTTACGAACTATAAGGGAAGTTTAAGGCGGTTTGATCCTAAGAACATCACCCAAAAGGAGAAGGGTTATTCTAAATAGCGCCTCGCGCTTACTAGATCCTCCGCTTTCTTGTACGTATTTTTAGAGAGCTACCGTGCGTGTTTAACTTTCGGTTACCAAAAATATTTTTCTTTCTTATTTTTATTATTATTTTTCCTTATGTGTTAATTGAGAAATCTAAAAATATTCCTCTCTGTCCTCTTATCCGTTTAATTCTTATTTTCTCAACCCTCTAATTTTGTTTAATTCTTTATTATGTCGTCATTCGAACAAAGCGAGTGTATGGGGTGTGGACAACCGTGTGTTGGCTTCTATTGTTATCTTTGTACGTGCCAGCAGTGTGGTTTCAGTCTTAATGATGGAACTTGTATGAACTGCACTTATGGAGATGGAAAGCCAGTCACTTGTTGCGAGTGTGAAATCCCGTTAAATGATGGATTTTGTTTGATTTGCGATTTGAGAGCTGGAAATTCATTTGCTTGTGATCCAAATCCGAATTCGTACAACAATTCTCCGAATTTTTCCGACTACACTCCACAACCCCAGTATGAGACATACTTGTGCGAGTTATGTGGAAACAATTCTCATTATGGCTATGATTGTCCACCACGATTCCCGCTTGTCTATGAGCAGGAATCGTGTTACAATCAAAACTATAGTGATAATTATTATTCACATAATTCACCAAGTTTTCCTTGTTGTGATAATTGCGGGGGTCCTCACGAGACTTTCCGGTGTCAACCGATGCACCAAAAATTTTATACTAATTCTTCCGGTTTTGACCAAATTCAACCCCCGCAGTATTACGACATGCATCAACCTCCTGAGGAAAGTGTTAAAGAATTCGAAGAGAAACCAAAAACTATAGTGATATCCGCTTTGGAAGGAGAGTTTCAACCTCCTCAAGAAACGAGTGTGCAAATTTTGCAAGCCAAAGAAGACCTAATGAAATCAATATAAACCTTTTTAAAGAAGTTTAATTGTATATCTTTTGGAGAAACACCAAAGATTTTATTGCTAGCTTGGGAGAAATTGTTTGAAATTCAGCATGCTAAACCAGAGGATATACAAGAATTGCTTCATCAACTTCTTAAAGACTTGCAAATTGCATGGTTGGGAAGTGGTGATAAGGGCTCACTATTTAGGATAGCTTCAAGAAGAAGAATGTCCTCCTCGGGATCACATTCGGCATCATCAATTCCTGACTTATACGAAGTATCAGAAAGTTCAGCTTCGATTTCTTCAAGAATGAAATCACTACCCTCGAATGGAGTGAGGGTGGGAGAAGTGGTATCAATAATTGGTTCAAAGGAAGGAGTGGAA
>BQNB010070015.1:1835-33283 GCA_026074375.1 Tanacetum coccineum
CCGCTGATGAATAGTACTTTTACTGTTCATAGTTTATAAAATTACTTTTATAAACTTTAATTATCGAAAATGTCGTAGTTTATTCGTTATAGTTCCGTTTTTAGCGATTCTTTCGAGTACGATCTCGTAATTAAAAGTTATATCATATATTAGATGTTTTAAAAATAAAAGTTGCTGTAATGAATAGTAACTTTTATAAAAATAGTTTTATAAAAGTATTTATAGTCGTAAACTCGTAATTAACGTATCTTTTTCGTTATAAATCGGTTTTTCGAGTTTCTTATCATTTTGGAATCGTCACGAGACGTATTATTTTTATATGAAGTCATTACCTACTGTCTAAGTTCGAATTTAAAACAGCCCCTAAGTATTTATGTGTATAACTTTATAAAAACCTTGTTTTATGTATTAATTAATTTAGTAGTTTAATATAGAAACCCTTATAACTATTTTAAACACATGTGATACTTATAATAAAGTCCAAGATCATCCATAGTCCTTATAAATTCATTGTAACAAGTTTAACAATTTACTTTCCATTATTTTCATATGTGAAGATTAAGTAATCTTATAAAACCCTAATTATTACCTAAACATGTTTATACTTAAACCATATGTTAACATACTTTTACATTCATTTTTCCATGATATATATAACCATATGACATAAGAATAAGTGCATAAATTCATAAACATAAATGAAAACTCATTTTACATATTAAAAAGTCCTTAGTGGTGATTATAGCCATATTTAACATATAACACATAAAATCATAAGAAATAAAAGTATGAAGGAATTAGGAAGACCTTAGTGATAATGTATGAGATGAGAAATAAGTGCTAAACCCGTGTTTAGACTCAAAACCAAAGCTTACAAGCTTATAAACCCTAGATTAGGTTTGAAACCCTAATCTTCCCTTTTCTTCCTTAATCCTTGCAAATGATGAACCAATGCTTGCAAACACCTTAGTATGCCTTAGGATTGATGTGTAAAGGGTTGTATGGATTGTATAAAAATTTTGTATGGATTGATTATGTTTGTATATAATGCCGTGGGTTTTGGCTTACAAAAGAGAGAAAGAAAATAATTTTTCTAAGTAAAAGAGTTTATGTAAAGTTTACTTATGCATGCATGTGTATTTATAGTGAAAATATCTAACTAACCTAACCATGGTTACTTCTACCCTTGCAAAGGTTAATTTCTCTCATAGTGGTTCTTGGGGTGTAAGAGATGGGTTCCCAATGATCTTTATAATATCTAGATTTTGAGCAAGTTGTTAGTCTTGGTCATAACTTGAAAATTTCGGTCCACATATACTTATAAGTGGATGTTATATTTATTATTTTTGGTATTGGGTTGTATATCATGTGTATTCGTTTAATATATAGATATATACGTATATACGTATATATGGATATATATGTACCTCTCAATCCTTTTGTTCTCAGGGGTAACCAAATGAGGGACTAACCTAGCAAGCTCATGGAATCAATCAGAGTACGCAACATGGCCAGCTCCGACCATGGCATGACACCAAAACTCAAATTCTAGCTTTTGCATCTCATTGTTTAGACAGAACTCCTCTTTCATTAAAGCCTTAAAGTCTTCCCAGGTCATGCCAACTACGGCTTCCTGACCTCTAGTCTGGACCTAGGTGTTCCACCATATCAGTGCCTTACCGATAAATGAACCAGCAGTATACTTGACCTTTTGGTTATCTCCACATCCACTTATATCTTGGACTGATTCCCTTTTCTCAGTCCAACGAGTGTAAACTATCACACCACCCTTTCCATCATAGTCCTTTGGGCTACATGCCAAAAACTCCTTGTATGAACAACCGCCTCGATCGTTGTTCATGCTAACATTCCTAACATCACCCTGGATGTTGCTGGCTTGACTACCTACTTGAATGATGAGAGTAGGAAGCAGGTTTTGCAATTGCTGAGCGGTGACCGTGGAGAAGTCAGGGACTTCGTCTATGCCCCTGTTCGCCCCTTCACCTCGGTCACCTCCTTGACCATCTTGATCACCAGTTCATCCACCAACTCTACCCGTTGGTTCCTTAGTTCTTCCACCTTCTCTACCAGTTCGTCCACCCGTCCTTCCACCTTGTGGTGCATCAGCTGATTGGCCTGCACTTCGTGTCGTCATCTTTGGCGGCATTATCTACATGAGGGAGGACATAGGCAACATTAGGTAGGAAGGAGATTTCGCGTATAGACGGTCCTAATACACTATAGATCGAATTACGGCCCTACGGTGTCAACACTGATTTGAGTTAGTAGGATCACCAAGTCTGCGTGGGTCATGATGCATCTATAATTACGTTGGCCACCGTATTTATATATGCCTCCTTTTCCAGTTGTACTCAGTATCTGGCTCACACAGCCTAGTGATTGAATTATCTAAGATGATAGATGATAATTATGCGCATAGGCGAATATAAGCGGAAACCGCACACGAAGATCCTCTTACGCAAGCTATATGAAGGATCGTAGGTTATAATCTAGGCCAAACCAACTAATTCTCTATAACCTTAGCTCTGAATATCAATCTGTCACACCTCGACTAAGGCAAAAACACGAGGCGTGACAGAGAATTGATCATCATAACACAAGGCGTCAATATAGAGAAATCTAAATGCATTGAAAACAAAGTGTCACAACGTTTTCCGACAACAAGTATGGACTTGTGCCAAGACAAGTCGAGAACACATTACATAGTCTAAAATTATTACAAATCAAACTCCCACACATGGGTAGTACAAGTCTTAGGAATAATCCAAAAGCTAAATAGAAATACGGTTCTCAAATGCAAGTCTTTCAAGATAAGATCCATGAAGGATGCTCTTAGGTCTGCTAAAGCCTGTTACCCTGACCTCATTGATCATTCACAATACCTGAAAATGATACTCGAAAGGTCAACTTAAAATTGAAGTAAGCCCATTTGCTGTACTATAATTTTAAGAGGGTAGACAATGGTGCAATATGAAAGCAGAATGCAAGCAGTAGTATTTAGTGTAACAATCCGTATTTTTGATCAATGTACGACGCTGTGAGTCCCAAACTGAATAGATCTCTGCAGCCTATTAAGGATGATAGCCAAGATGTATAAATACAGTTTGACTATATAGAAGCACTGGCTATGAATACTATGTGTTAATGTGGAATCTTAACACAAGTACTAAGAAGAACAATAAAAAACTAAATAATAATTTCTATTAATATGCTTTTGGTGACTACAGATTACTAACTATGAGATATGATTTGTATTAGATATATTGAGCTCGTGTCTCTAACTATGCCAAGAGGGATCCTTTTATAGACCAAGGATAAACCCTAACAGGCTTACAAAATGCGTAAAAGATAATACATATCTTTTCCTAAAATATCTCATACATATCTCTTAAACGGTACTAACTAATTTCTACTATCGGTACTAACTAACTGATCAGTACTTAACATTTTGTACTATCAGTACTAACTATAACTATCAGTACTAACTATTAATACTGTCGGTACTAAGTTTTTTAAACGTATGTTTATGGTTGATGCATAGGAGTCTTAAAACGTGTCGTATAATTGTTTTTAGTATAATTGGTTGTGTGGTGATCGATAAATAGGACTTAAAGAATATATATACTCAAAGTAGTTATATATGTATACTAGATATTAGGTACTCATATTGATTAGATATAGTAAAATAAAAATGAATATGAAGTAGAAATTTAAAAGTAGACGAATACACGATAAACCATTATTTGAATATGTTTTGACCGTTTTCCCGGTAAACCCCATGTGTCCTAAATTTAGTGATTACTGTATAAGTATTTACGTAATTTAAATGCACAAAATGAATAGTAAGAGTTTTATATTTTATTGATGAAGTGTTATTTTATACACTTTTTCAGGGTCGTTTAACCCCCCCTAAATCATGCATTTATGCCCAAAATAGGTACTTAATCATTCCTTTTCAGGTATTTCACATTTAGAAGGCATTTGGAAGAATTGCACATGACTTAGGCTTATTTGGAAAAGAAACGGACAAGACTACGGACCTACACCAACATCTCTCAGGATAATGTTCTCAGCGGCTAGAGACGGCGTCACGGATACAACGTGATGCTGTCACTATGAAGACCAAGATGACGTCACAAGATTCCACGACAGCGTCAAAGATCACGACCCAACCCAATATCCATAATATTCTCTTTCATGACGGCGTCACAACTAAAACACGATGCCATCATAACGATTTTCCAATATATACAAACCTGAATTTAGGGTTTTGTGTGTGTAACTTTAGAATAAAAGAGGGTACAAACCCTAGTTTGTTTAGCAGCTGTTAGGGACGAATTATTCCATGAGCTTATCGAGGATAGAGTAGAAGTATTCATGGATGACTTCTGCATCTTTGGTAGATCTTTCAACCACTGCCTTAAAAACCTGGAGAAGATGCTAAAAAGGTGCGAGGAGACCAACCTTGTATTAAAGTGGGAAAAATTCCACTTCATGGTGAAGGAAGGGATCGTCCTCGGTCATAAAGTATTAGGTTCTGGGATTGAGGTCGACAAAGCAAAAATTGAGGCAATTTCCAAACTACCATATCCAACGAATGTGAAGGCCGTTTAGAGCTTTCTAGGACTCGCCGGTTTCTATAAAAGGTTCATAAAAGATTTCTCACAAATCGCACACCCAATGACCCAGCTCCTAGTGAAACACAGACCCTTCAACTTCTCTGAAGAATGCATCCAAGCATTCGACACATTAAAACGTGAACTAACACAAGCACTAGTCATGATCAAACCAGATTGGTCATTACCATTTGAAATCATGTGCGAAGCAAGTGATTATGCTGTCGGGGCAGTACTAGGACAAAGAATCGACAAACATTTCAAACCCATACACTATGCCAGCAAAACAATGAACGAGGCACAAGAAAACTACACAACTACCGAAAAAGAGCTCCTGGCTGTTGTCTTTGCATTCGACAAATTCCATCAATACCTAGTCTTATCCAAGACCATCATTTTCATGGATCATTCTGCCCTATGATATCTATTCACAAAACAAGATGTAAAACCACGCCAAATTCGATGGATCTTGCTGCTCCAAGAATTTGATATCGAGATCCATGATAAGAAGGGTGCTGAAAATATAGCTGCTGACCATCTCTCCCGACTCGAAAACCCCGATCTAGGGAAACTAACAATGGCCGAGATAAGAGACTTATTTCCTGAAGAGCGTCTGATGGCAATCTCCGACAAGAATAATGAACCATGGTATGCTGACTATGCTAACTATTTAGCTAGCCGAGTACTGCCCTTCCGTTCCACCCGCCAAGAGAAACAAAAATTCTTCACCGATTTGAGGCATTACTTTGGGGATGAACCCTTCCTGTTCAAACAGTGTGCTGACCGAATCATACGAAGATGCGTGGCCGGAGATGAAGCAACACAAATTCTTCAACAATGTCACAGCGGACCATCCGGGGGACATCATGGCATCGCCACCACCGCGAGGAAGGTCTTTGAGGCCGGGTTTTACTGGCCACATATTTTTTTGCGACGCACATAAATTGGTCCAAAATTGCGATGCATGTCAGCGGGCCAGAAACATTTCCTCGAGAGATGAAACACCTCAAAAATACATCCAAGTCTACGAAATATTCGATTTATGAGGGATAGACTTCATGGGACCTTTCCCCTCATCAAACGGAAACAAATACATCTTAGTAGCTATCGACTACGTATCTAAGTGGGTGGAGGCTCAGGCCTTTCCCACCAGTGATGCTAGGAACGTAGTGAACTTCCTTAGGAGACTATTCGCACGATTTGGGATACCAAAGGCCCTTATTAGTGATAGGGGTACTCATTTATGCAACTACCAAATGGAGAAAGCAATGAAAAGGTATGGAGTGGTTCACCGATTCTCCACAGCATATCACCCTCAGACAAATGGACAAGTCGAGAACATGAACCGAGCAATAAAGCGTATTCTTGAAAAAAACATTGGGAATAACAGGAAGGACTGGTCATACAAATTAGATGACACATTATGGGAATTTCGGACAGCATTTAAAACCCCTTTAGGAACAACCCCGTTTAGGATCATCTATGGCAAGGCGTGCCATCTTCCTGTCGAGTTGGAACACAAGGCATATTGGGCCATAAAAAACTGCAACATGGACCTTACGAAAGCTGGGGAAAACCGGTTCTTACAGATTAATGAATTGGACGAAATGCGGCTTGACGCTTACGAATCATCCATCTCATATAAAGAAAGAACAAAAAGATGGCACGATAAACGAATAAAATTACCAATTAACTATGAAAAAGGAGATAAGGTACTTCTTTTTAACTCACGATTAAGACTATTCCCTGGAAAACTTAAGTCAAGATGGTACAGTCCATTTACGGTATGCAAAGATATGAAAAACGGAGCAATTGAGTTGTACGATGAAGAAGGAAGCGAATCTACCGTTAATAAACAACGGGTGAAGCCATATCAAAAGAACTTATTAGACACCAAAAAAGATTATGATGCAACGCTTGATGATGAAGGAGAAGTCTCGTAAGGACGTGTGACTTCGAGTCTAGCTACATGACTCGTTAATAAAGAAAAGCGCTTCTTGGGAGGCAACCCAATTTACCTTTCCCCCATATTAGGAGTGTCATGTGTGTTTTAATTCTTCATAGTTTGTTTTATTATGTTTGAACTATCTTGTAATCATGCTTTGTTTGTCTTTAACTTCGTCTTGATTTTAATCAAAGGTATTTTGTAAACAATAAGTGTAGGGAAATTTATCTGGCTTTTGAGCCAAATTCAAACATGTTAAATGAATTGTTTAGATTAATTCGCATCAGTTTCGAGTCATATGATTCAATTGTTAAATCTCAGGTTTTATGCAGCCATTTATACAAGAAATAACTTATGGAATCAAGTGCATGAATTTTTCATCGAAAACAAAAATTTCGTTTTCACAGACTGTGGAGACTGCGTCACGATTAACACGCAATGCCGTCACCATGACACCTGTGACGGGGTCACCACAACCCTGACGGCGTCAAACGCCCAACATCCGAAAACTTAAAAGTTTTTAATTATTATTGAAAATAAAACTTGCACGACATTTAATATATGTCTTCTTCTGTTTTAAACCTGCAAAATCTAATGAGTTTAACAATTCTTTCATCCTATCTATTGAGTCAAACCCTAAATTCATATTGTATATTGGTAAATCGTACATTTTATGCTTGGTATAGTTGTCTTTGTCTTTGATTACTGACTCTCGTCACTTAATAAATATAAATATAATATAATATAAATATATAATAAGGATAAGATCAATAATAGAGAGATAAGTATTCCGTGAGGCTTTTAAAAGATTTACTTTTGACCAAAGCAAAACCTTAAAAAACCTTCCCGGGTCTTTTCCCGTCGAGGTGTGAATTGAGAATCGAGATTAAGTTCGTGATCGCGTTTTTGAATGATTCAATGATTTTTTGGTTTGGATTCTATTTCTACAATTTAAAACGCACAAACAAGTAAAAGAAACCCTAAAACGAAAGCAATTTAAGCTAAAAACCTAAAGACGATAACGGGATCCTAATCCCGTTCTTTAAAAACCAAATTTTACAAATTTAACCCTACGAAAGCAAAATTAATTTTTAACAAACCTAAATGATAAAAGAAAATTTAAAAAAAAGAATTATATTTTTTTGACTTTTTAATAATTTTGTATGAATTAAAAACTGTTTTAATAAGAAAAATTAATTAAAAATACTAAACGAAATTGGAAAAATCTGAAAATTTTGTGAAAAGTACTTTGAAGTAAGCAGAATCTAAGAAAAATAAAATGGAGAAAAGTGCTTATTGAAATAAGCACGAAATAAGCTATTAAAGGGCTGAAGCCAAAAAGGGTAAAAAGGTGATAAATATTTAATTGTGCAAAACATAAACAGATGGCCCTATCTGGTGCTGTGGTAGTGAGTGTGTGTGTTGAGGCTTTGGTATAAAGGGAGAGGTCACAGGTTCGACCCCTGTGCCTCTCCTTTTTTTGAAAACATTTTTTTAAATCTTTTTATAAAAACTTATTAAGGACATGTAAATAAGCATATTTAAAACTGGAACTTATTTTTGAAAAGTTTTAATAAGCCCGAAAATAAGCTATAAGGACAAAAAACTTAACTTTTGTTAAAAACTTAAAAAGAGCTCAATTGTTAAGAATTTTGTTTTTGTAAATAAGCTAGATAAGCTAATCTAAGGGTTAATAAGCTAAAACCTATATTTAAGGAACCTAAGAGGCAAATCTGAGCATTTAGCTACACCAAATAAGCCACAACTTTAAGCTAACAAACCACCAGACTTAACTAAACAATAGCAGACTTAACTTGAAACTTAAAACAGATTTTTGACCATTTTTTAAAAGCAAATTAAGCTAATCTAGACTAAATATTAAGCTACCAAACTTAAAACATAACAAGAACAACATCTAAAATATATGAATAAGCCATAAAATCAAACACTTAAACAGATAAAAGCAAGGAAATCAAGATTAAAAGAATCTATTCACAGAAGCTATTTGGCTTTTAGGCCAAAATGGCTTTTTGCAGCCCATGAAAAAGCTGACCAAATAAGCTCAAAACCTAAAACTGAACTTAAACAGCTCATTAACACCAACCAATGAGCTTATGCTCCAATTTTCAGACCCTATCTTAAACTTAAACTTATCTAAAAATGAGATTGAAA
The DNA here is from genome assembly GCA_026074375.1 of Tanacetum coccineum. Lineage (NCBI taxonomy): Eukaryota > Viridiplantae > Streptophyta > Magnoliopsida > Asterales > Asteraceae > Tanacetum > Tanacetum coccineum. Next base: position 10,590 of record BQNB010070015.1, read on the forward strand.
ATGGGCAAAATCTGACCCAGAAACTTGAAAACTTAACTGATTTGACCCATTTTCATTTAAACAATAAAACAGTAATAAAAGCTTATTGGACCAGATTATAGACTCATTTAGGTTACCATTTTAAACATGTAAAAACAACTTTAAAGCTTGTAAACTGCAAATCAAAACTTAAACAGATATGAGACTAGTACTGTGCACAGATTCTAAGAATTTCTTAGAGAAACATGAGAACATCTTAAAACTTGAACTTGAACTATCTAAACATGATCAAAAATAGATTTATGAAGAATCTAAACTGACTTTTAAAGAACATAAAAGACCAAAGCAAATTTTTGCTCTACTTTTAACCTTAATCCAAACACTCCTTTAAAATTCTAAAACATGACTAAGGCTTAAAACAGATAAAGAGACTCATAAAACAAGATCAAAATCAAATAAGCATACTTAACATAATAGAAAGCAAGATTAAGCAGTATTTAGACAAATGCATAAAAATGGACTTTAAAATGAAAATTAGGAACTTACAAAGGTCCAAAGCCTTTGGTTAAGAACTTGAACACCCAAATCAGTTCAAAACCAACCTATATGCTTCCCAAGAAGCTCTAACCCATGGCCATCCAAGATTTACCATACTCCATTGCTTTTCTTGAAAGGATTTTTTTTAGTGACTTTTAATTTTTAAGACAGAAATGTAAATAAGATTTTATATAGGCGTTGAATGAACCAAAAGCTTATGTAAGAGCTTAATCACAGAATTTAAAGGACAATTAAAGTAAATGACAATATTTTAAAAGAACTTAAAATTTCATTAACTTAAAAAATTACAATGCTTTAAAATTTAAATGACAATAATTTAACTGACATAAAAAGTAGATTGACAGTATTAAAAATGGACGAATTAGTAAAAAAAACAAGACTCCCTCAAATGAGCTACAATTGACCCTATTTATACTAAAAATTCTAAGTCTTGGTCTTCACTTTGTGCTTCTTCTGTGAGAGTGTTGAGAGGCTGTGCTTTCTTTATGAGAGAGTCCAAAATCTCATCCAAGCCATCAATTATGCTTGTTCACCAAGTTCAATAATTTGGACCCTTGATTTGTTACTGTCCAATCAAATGTTAAGTGATTGCCAACATGGATTTGGTGTCTTATGAAGTGGGGTTAAGGTGGGAGAGGGACGGGTTTTGTCTATGGGAACAGTGGACGAGGTTGAGAGTGACAGGGGTGGAGGAATAGTGTTGGAGGAAAAGGGTTTGGGGAACAGGGTAACAGGGTTAATGGTTTTTTGTTTGAATTTTGGCAAGTTTGGTCCCTGAAGTTGTTTAGGGTGTTGACATGGTTAGTCCTTAAGGACTAGCAGTGTTAGTCCTTAAGGACTAACTGTTTAAAAGGTGTAAAGGGGTAGTGGGTGTTATGGTTTAACGGGGTTAAAGGGTGTTGGGCTTGATTGTTTGGCCGGGTAAGGTTTAAAAGGGATTAATAAAAGGTTTATAAGGCTTATATTTGGGCCGTTTGTTTTCATAATGTTTTAATGGGTTGACCCGGCCCATTAAATGGGTACGGGTTAGCCCATTTAACATTTCTTCGATACCGGCTTCGTCTTTGACTTTTTCTTTAACTTGGTTGACTTTTTGTTGACTTTCACTTTGTTTACTTTGAGTTTTGACTTTGTCTTTTTCACTCTTTCCATTTCGTGCTCGGTTTTGTCCGTTTTGGCTTTGTTTTTTGTCCTTTTTGTTGATATCCATTTCCTGCACAATATAAATGCAAAACACACAAATACAATGTATTTGTTGTTTTTGGTCTTTTAAGTCCGTTTTTATAGGCAAATGGTATGTGTAATTAAACACATACTAGCGGCGCCAAAAACTTGATGCGTATTTTATTTTAAAATATATTTTTGTCAAGTTTTAAATTTATAAAACTTGATCTACCTGACAATGCACTAACGGGCTGAGAACCCGATCGTGGGTAGTATAGAATGGTAAATCTGAGGTCGTCCCAAGAGCTAAGTTGTAATTAGTTTTAATTTGAAATGTCACGCTTTAGAAAATGGTTTTTGATTTGATTTGAAATAAATTTAAAATAACAATAAAATTAAATACTAAAAATAAAAAGGGTTTGGAGATATCAGGAGAGAAAACATGCTAACCTAGTTACTCCATTACTACTGTTATGAAAATGTTTTCCTATGCAATGTTAAAATATGGTTTCATTAGTGGTTTCTAAGGTCGATAGACTTGAATAGGCATATATAGTCTATCCTATACTTCCCGCGATTCTGACTCAGTCCAAATCATATAGGAGGTAGGATATCCAGGTTGTAGTGATTAATCCCAACCATTCCCAAAACTTATCTAATAACCTATACAGATTATTAACTCCCTCTGAAAGAGTTCTTGTGCTTTTTAAGTATAATGAGTGATAAGTGCGGTGATCGGTTACTTCCTACACTAGGGGTCAGAGTCATAGATCCTTCCTAGTACCCGATGGATCCTATATTGACTAGATAATCTAATAATGGGGCAAGCAAAGTCTAAACCACCCGTACTACCAAAACCCAGGGTTACACGATAGTCAAGGAATATCTAATGAAACCATAATCTAATAGGAAACAAACATCATAACAATAGTAATTACATAACTAGGCCAGCACTTTAAGTGCTTAGCCGCTCATGGTAACGGAAACACAGCAAGAAATAGAAGTAATCATAGATTGAAAGCTCATAATTCTTACAGTATTCGTATTTGAACGATTAAATACAAAAAGTAAGTAAAGTGTGATCTCCCTTGGACTCCAGGTGGAATTCTTTGAAGGTTGGAAGCCTTTGTCGCCTCTCCAATTGGCTGTGGAGGAAGTGATGTCGGAATAGCTTGAATGAGGCCTCTATTTATAGGTATCGAACCTGTTACGGCGTAACTGATAAAGGTGTTACGCCGTAACCTTCTTACACGGCATTCCATATTTAAGCAGTTGTTACGGCGTAACCAGATATGGTGTTACGCCGTAACCTTCAAATAATGTCCATAAGTACGTGATCTTCCTTCCATATTTGTAGATCTTCATGGTTACGGCGTAACCATAAGAGGTGTTACGCCGTAACATTCTTCAAATATTTACACTTTGAGTCCTTTTTCCCTTGTTTCTTGTCACTTTCCTGCATTTCACCTGAAAACTACAAAATGATAGAAAATATCTCGTTTTCGAGTATTAGTGAAACATTTGCAGGTAATATAAGGGGTATTTTGCCACTAAAAAGTATTAAATATTTGATATTATCAATTAATTATCGTAATCTTGAAAAATTCATAACTCCTTCGTTGTAGCTTTGTTTTTCGAGTTCCTTATATGCACGGAATCGTCTTGAAATGTACCATTTGAATCCTAAGCCTTTATATTTTATAATAATTTAAATTCCCACGGAATGTATAATCTGTCTGAATGTATATATTTATGAAATTGTTTTATAAACTTTTGATATAATTAAATTATTACAAGTCATCTAATTCAATTAATACAACATCCTTTGTATATTTTATGTCTTCTAATATATATCCATAAATTTAAGTCCAATATGTCCCAACAAAGTGTCCACAATAATCATTTATTTTAACAATAAATTATATAATTAGACCAACACTTGTAATATATATAATAAAATGTGTTCTTGCTTTCTAATACATATTTAACATATCATTTCATCATGTGTAGGTATTTATTCAATTATGAATATGCTTTTCTTTATTTTATAACTTTATAAAATAGCTCCTAAGTGGTGATTAACAATATAACAATATGTATGTAAATAAATGAAATAATTATAAAAGGGTAGAGATTATAATGGACCTTTTATGAATGAATGAAGATGTAAACACTAAATCAAAAACCTAGTTCTTCAACCCATCTGCTTTTGTGCCTGGTCGTAGGATTTCTGATAATATCTTGCTTACACAAGAGCTTATGAGAAACTATCATAGGAGGCGTGGTCCTCCTAGGTGTGCATTTATAGTTGATATTCAAAAAGCTTAGGACACTATGGATTGGAACTTTCTTAAGACTATCCTTGTGGGTTTTGGTTTTCATCCAAAGATGGTCCAATGGATTATGGTTTTTGTTTCTGGAGCCTCTTACTCTATTAGCGTTAATGGTAATGTGCATGGCTGGTTTAAGGGTAAGCGTGGTTTGCGACAGGGTGATCCGTTATCTCCATATCTTTTTACTCTTGTTATGGAAATTCTTACCTTATTGTTGCAGCGTAAGGTCCGAAATTCAGATGAATTCCAATATCATCATCTTTGTGAACAACAAAGAATTATTAATCTATGTTTTGCTGATGACCTTTTCTTATTTGCCCGTGGTCATCCTAGCTCGGTGTCTGTCATTATGGATGCTTTGGAGGAATTTAAGCAGGTTTCGGGTCTTGTTCCTAGCATTCCCAAGAGCACTGCTTACTTTTGTAATGTCCCTAATGCTATTAAAGCATCTATCTTAAACTCTATGCCATTTGCTGAAGGTGTTTTGCCGGTCAGGTATTTGGGTGTTCCTCTTATTTCTTCCAGACTTTTATTCCGAGATTGTAAAATTCTTGTTGAAAAGCTTGAAAGTAGGGTCAATGACTGGAGAAATAAGTTCTTATCGCTTGCTGGTCGCCTCCAATTAATTCGGTCTGTTTTGTCTTCCATGCATATTTACTGGGCTTCTGTTTTTATCCTCCCTTCTCGTATTGTGCATGATTTAGAACAGCTTATGCGTGGTTTTCTTTGGTGCCAAGGGGAGATGAAGAAAGGGAAAGCCAAAGTTGCTTGGGATTCTGTGTGCATGCCTAAGCATGAGGGTGGCCTTGGTATTCGTAGAATAGAGGATTTTAATATTGCTTTAATGGCTACTCATATTTGGAGTATTTTCACTCATAGGGAGTCTCTATGGGTTAAATGGGTTCATACGTATAAGCTTAAAGGTCGTAGTTTTTGGGATGTGCCTTGTAGAGGTGATGCCAGTTGGGGATGGCGTAAGCTTCTCCAAATTAGATCAACAATCAGACCTTTTATTTGGCATAAGATTAACAATGGTAAATCTACATCTGTTTGGTTTGATAGATGGACAGATGTGTGCCCGCTTAAAGATTTGCTTTCTAACCGGGATATTGTGAGATCGGGTTTTTCTCTTGAAAACTCGGTTAGTAACCTTATTTCTGATGGTGTTTGGAGATGGCCACTTGATTGGCTATCACGATTTCCTTTTTTGGCTCAATTACATGTCCCTGTGTTACTTGATGATATGGATGATGTTATTCTATGGCGGGATAGGGATGGAGTTTTGCGACCTTTTTCGGTGGCTTGTGTTTGGGATACGATTCGATCTAGGGCGGATATGGTTTATTGGTATAATGTTGTCTGGTTCTCTCATTGTATTCCCCGTCATGCCATTCATATGTGGTTGGTTATTCAGCAGAAGTTGAAGACACAAGACAGGCTGCGGCAATGGGATGTCGGTCCGAGTATCGACTTAAACCTGCTAAAATGCCCCTTGTGTGATTTGGTTCCTGACTCTCATGATCACTTGTTCTTTGAGTGTTCTTTTTCTTCGCAGGTGTGGTCTAAGGTTCGTGTTCTTTGCGGCATGGACGCTATTCCTCCTCATCTTAGCGATGTTGTTGCTTTTATTGTTCCTTTATCTAAGGGTAAAACAGTCGTCAGTATTATCTCTAGGATCGTTGTTGCTGCTACTTCCTACTACATTTGGCTGGAAAGGAATGGTAGATTGTTCAAGAAGAAGACTTCGACCCCGGGTCAGATTGTTGACGTTATTTTCTCTACGGTGAGATTGAAGTTGGTTACTTTCAAGTTCAAGAAGATGTCTACCAAGTCTCGTTTGCTGCTTGACCAATGGAAGATTCCAAGCTATTGTATTGTCCATGATGGGAGTACCAGGTGAGGGTTGTACTCTTTTTTCCTTGTCCAAGGTTTTTCCCTCTGGGTTTTCTTTGGAAAGGTTTTTTAAGGAGGCAGCCTTACTTGGATCTCTATTGCTTCTATCGTGTTGCTGCTGGGTTGCGGGATGCTCGCTTGATTATATGTTCTCATCTTGGTTTATGTCTAGTTTAGTTTATGTATTTTACTAGGCTCATTTTGTGTTTATGGCATGTCATAAACACTTGTTTAACAAGCTGTGTGCAGCTTAAGGTTAATGTGGTACTTCAGCCATATTCCATTTGTACTTAACTGTTTATTTTGGTTAATATATTTGTAGGGGCAACCCTTTACCAAAAAAAAATTCTTATTAAAACCCTAGTTTTCACTTCTTGAAAACCCTAGATCTTATGAAACCCAAGCTTCTAAATACCCTTTATACACCTTATATAATAACCCTAATAATGCTTTCTTGGTAAACTAAAAACTACAAATCTTCTTGTTAATAATTTTTGTGCCGTGGGTTTGATAAGAGAAACAAGAGAGAAAAGTGTTTGATTATTTGCTAGTTGATATGTGTGTGTATAAGTCTTACTATGGGCTTCCTTTTATACCAGAAGTATTAAGCTAAACCATGGACTTAGAGGTGGTTTAAGGACAATATGTACAAGTGCTCTCCTCCTCCCTAGGAGGAGGACAAGATGAGCTTGGTTATTTGCCATTTGAGAAGACTTGTCTAAGGAAAGTGGTACTTAAACACATGGTAATTTCTAAGGAGGTAGTTTGTATTATTTTTGGTGTTGGTTTTTAATGTGTAACCGGCCACCTATATATATTGGTATAAAATGATATAATTTTTAGGTATTAGGTTTAATTGTGGGTATTTGATTGAATGTAGATTGGTAGACGGGTTTACATTTATGCTAAAAGGTTCCAAAGTGCGAAACTTAAACGTTTTACGTAACGTATAAAAATAAAATGCGAAAAGTTAAAAATTATCTTCTTAAAAATAATATAACATTTGTTTGACGTAAACTTTTATTTGTTGATGTCCGTTTACGTTGACTGTTGATTTTTAGTTTACGCGATTTAACTAAACGTTGAAAATTAAAAGTAAACGCGTGAAAGTTTAAAATAAATAGCTAAATATTTATTGACGTAAAAGATGTGAAAATATGAATTGTTACAGTCTCCCCATGTTAAAAGAATTTCGTCCTGAAATTCAGGTTAAGTTGCCTTCCGGAGTGGTGTTGATGAAGAGGTGCAGATACTTGTTCTAATCCTCCAAATATGTGCTAACCAACTTTGTTATCTTAACATCGAGAGTATTGTCGGGACGGGTTTTTAACTCCTTGTTTATATCATAAAGACCTTTAGGATTTAGTGTGAGATGATGTTGACTTCATATATTAAGGTGGCGTAAAGGTCAACCTAGTTGCTATGGTTACTAATTCAGTTTCCCCAAGTAGACACTCTTTATGAATACGCATACAAAAGTTTTGCTCTTTAAGAATATAAGTAGAAATTTGATTTTGAAAAAATCTTTAAGGTGACTACTTCTCAGCATGGCATGGTCCTTCATGAATTATACATAGGTGATCAGGCTATGTATATTTGAGGTTTAACGATGTGATGCTCATTTTCTTCACAATAGTGTTATGTATAAGGTAGTATCAAAATGATTTACTGTGTGAGAAAATAATTCTCAAGATAAGAAAACAAGGTAGTTTTTAGGATGACAACAAAATGATTTGCGAGATGACCGTACGATGGTTTATAAGATAATAGTTAAATAGATTAAGAGAGTAAAATAATTTATGCGATGGAAACAAAATAGTCCCATAAGGTAAAAATAGAATGTTAGTTTATTTTACGATAGTAAGATAATTTGCCAACGATAGTAAAATAGTTTATCATGTGATAGTGAAATGTTTTATATAGTCATTATGCTTTAGGGAGTGGTTTGTATGAATGAATGGAAAATTGAAGTAACATTAATGAAATTTTCGCAACACATTAATTTACAGAAAATTTGAAATCATTCGTGCAGTTTAATGGAAATTTAAGAGAAAGTACAATAAGGATTCTTAAGGGAATTAGAGCCTAAAAAAATTTTCCTCTTAGGTTTCACTAGGTAATACAGAAAGGTCTCTCCTTACACATTAACATTAAATGTCGTGACACTAGAGTCTCCGCGAGCTTTTCCTTTCCAGTACTTGTCCACACGGTTCTAAAACTTCAATATTGGACACTCTCTCTTGTAATGACCTAGCCCTCCACACTCATAACAGGTAACTTCAGCTCTCTGTTTTGCCACTGAGAGTCTCTGTTTTGCTTTTGGGACTGGGACAATCTCTTGTTTGATGACCCCTCCGCTTGCAATTGCCACACTTCTCCGCACTCAAGCCAGTGTGGTGGAACTTGCACTTGTTACACAATAATAGATTTCTAGCATAGTCTTCCTTGTTGCTTGGCCCGGTAGTGTGTGCTCTAAACATCTTATGCTCTTTGTTTTGTTGTTGGCTAGAGCTTCCATTGTGGTTACCTTCCCACTTCCTCTTATTGCTAGCATTCTCTGCTACTCTGTCCTTCTACCGTTTGGTCTAGCTTATTGACTCACGAGCCATGCGGGACTTTGTCTTATAGATAGCAATAGTCTTAATAGCATTAGCCATTCGCTGGGCTACAATCAGCTCGAGTTCTGCAAAACTCATTCCTTGATTCGTAGTTGTCATAGTTCTTCAAGGTCACAAAAATATAATATATAATGAGATTTTGTCCAAAGTAACATCATGACACACAATAGTCGCAAGATGGCATAGGTGTTTCAACAGTATCAGGAGGGTTGTCACACCCTGTCAGTGGCAGAAAACACAATGCGACGGTACAATTTATTGCACAAGATACAAGATCATACACATTATAATTTACAAACATGAACTTGAGTTTACATACATTTTACAAGTTAAAAACTTGACAAAACATGATTACCAAAACCATCTTGACTCAGTCCCCTTGGGTTACACCTTTTCTCTTCCCATATCATTCACATACCTTTTGATTCGACACACCTGAAAATGATACTCGAAAACGTCAACAATATTGTTGGTAAGCTCGTAGTTTGATCTTAAACCCAAAAGCTGTGCCAATATTTCAACAGTGGACAATAGTGCTATATCACAGTGAATATATGCAAACAACCTTAACATCACCGCTAATCAATAATCATATTTCACTTACGCACCTAAAGGGCCTACCAGCTAGAGCACTAAAATTAGTGCAGGACCACACACAAACCTGGGTAGGCATACCCATCCGCTCCAATAATCACACACATGCTGGGTAGGCGTACCCACCTGCTCCAAACAATCATACAACACATACTATTCACATAGTAGTCATAAACACATAACTTGTCCCAAAAACAAAACTACATTTCGCACAGATCAATTCAAAACATTTCAAAACACATTTAAGTATCATTTTCCCTTAACGAAGAAACAGTAAAAAGTGAGGCTACGAGAACTCACCTCAATCAGCAATAAAAAGCAATCGCACAATCTTAAATAAGGCAGAACATAATCAATCTCTACGCAAGTGCACAATGTACCCGGCAACGACCTAATATATACTCACTATATCATTACTTGTACAAAATTATCTTATTGTACAAGTGTTCATCTTTACTCACGCAAAATCCTCATTTTCATCCCAAAATCTCATTTCAAATTTATATCACTCCAAACTCGTTATCTCATACCGTTAACTCATTACAAAATCATCGTCTTATTACCAAGACTTTATCTTGTTATCTAAACTTATCTCTTATTATGGTTGTGTGGTAATTACGCAAAAATGACTCAAAAACACTTGGGCAAAGTGCAACATCAATACAATACAGCTCAAACACCTCAAACCATTGAACGATACAATCGACCAAAATACTCCGCAAAAAACTGATGAAAGAAATAAGCAAGAGCTCAAAAGCCAAAGATAAATAATCCACATTTTCGTAATCTATATGATATATATATATATATGTTAGCCTTAAAATATGTCGGCTAATACGGAATTACATTAGTTTACATTAGCCGGACACGCATGGACTATAAATGTCAAGTTTAGTATGTAGATCGTGTCCCAGGCTATATATATGCCCTCCATACTTCCATGGAGGGGTAGAGGATAATCATTTGTATTTTATAAAGTGTGTGTGTTTCTCTCTCTAGAAAACACACACATCTTTCCATCTCTACTTTTCTCTCTTAATAATATGGCAACTTATTTCTTTTATCCTCCCCGACCTCTGGATCGTGTGTTTTAGGCTAGAATCTTCATGGGTAACAATTGGCATCAGAGCCTAGGGGCGTTTTGTGTTCGTGGTTTGCATTTTGGGGTGTTGTTCGAGCTTATTTAAGCTTTTCGTGGCTTATTTTTAAGCCAAAAAGCTTTGGCTTTTCATGGTTGGTGGTATTTTGTGCAAAAGCTTGAAACTTTCTTCTTTCTATAGTTTCTAGCTTATTTGTATAAGTGGCTTATGGATTTTCATAGCTTATTTTTGAGTTTTTTATGGTTCGGATGATTTTTGTACTCAAAATCTTGATTCAAAATTTTTCGTGTTAAAAATCATCAAGTTTGGATTTTTATGGTTCTTATTGCCTTAGATAGGTAAGAAGTACAAGAAAAATCGAGTAAAAACATCAAAAATGTGTCTTTTTAAGATTTTTGAGTTTTGAGTTTCGTTTTGAGTTTCGAACACTTTTGGGCGATTTATACGTTACAACATGCGATTTATACACTCTTTCTACAACAGGCGATTTATACATGTGTTTTTAACACATGCGATTTATACGTGTGTTTTAACACATGCGATTTATACGTGTGTTTTTAACACAGGCGATTTATACGTTTGGTTTTAACACAGGCGATTTATACGTGTGTTTTAACACAGGCGATTTATACGTGTGTCTTTAACATAGGCGATTTATACGTGTGTTTTAACACAGGTGATTTATACGTGTGTTTTAACACAGGTGATTTATACGTGTGATTTTACACAGGTGATTTATACAATGTTTTTTTTGGGAATTTTATACACTTTGCTTAGGTAAATTATACACTTCTCTTGGGTGATTTATACATCTCCATTAGGTGATTTATACGGTTTTTTCTTTGATTTGTAAAATCCCGTAAAATATTAACTTATTTTCCCGGTTTTATCAAGAATTGTAAAATCCCGTGTATACACTTTTGAGATCCGATTTATGCCGAAATTGGAGACGATTTATACCCTAATTTCGCCAAGAACCAAACTTAAACACCTTCCACAACACCAAAGCAAACACAACACTTAATGCTAAAACGATCATTAAAGATTCACTAAAACGTCAACTAGGGGCTATTGGTTGGAATTTGGACTTGCAAGTCATGATCACCGGATGAGTTGATTTGGTATCCCTTATTTGAGATTGAAGTGGGTTTCACGAAGGCGTCTACTTATTTCATCATCGAGACTTCCTTCTATTTTCTACCCCTTTTCCCTAAACCCCCTCTATCGATTGATGACTTGCTTGAACAAATACCGTTATGATTGAGACTTGGCTCATCTAGTTATACCCGATGTAAGGAGTTACATTGTAGTACTCACAGGTTATAGCTATCACTTAAAGGAGTTATGTTGTAGTACTCAGTGTCACACGCAGATGCGGATGTAGATTTTCAAGAGGTGTTGTACTTTTCATATACTTTATGATAGGAGTATAGGGTACTTAGAGGATTTCTTCTGCATCATTCTTCAATCAACAACAATTCAAGCTTAAGTAACAAATTTGGGGATCTTACTTCATTTTCAAGTTTGGTATATCGGGTTTACTTCACTAAGTGGTCACAGCAATAGCCGACAGAATACAAGGTTGGTAAGTTAGCCAGAGAGTAAAAGGTTGAGATGTTATCAACAACTCTCACGGGATATTTAAAGCTACAAAATGTCAAATGGTACTTCACAGTCTAAGCAAAATCTTTCAAAATCCTTCAATGTCATTCATAATTTTTCAAGATGTTTACTTAAGACAAGAACTTCTCGAGTATATGGTTGTACACGTCAATGATGCTTCCAAGAGTTCGAAACCATCATGGGGGAATATGTGTACTTTGATAGTTTGATGTTATCATGTCAACTTCTAGGGGGAAGTAGTATATTCTACTTCACTTAGTATGGTGTGTGAAGTATCCTGCAAGCATGAGAAGATTTGTTGCTGATCTCTTGCATGTTCCGCCAAATAGATATTCACCAAAAACAAATGTCATGATACAGTATAGAAGCAGTATTAGTTGATGTAAGATGTACACACGTGAAGGATGACTCTTTAAATGTCAATTGCTCACATTCGGGAGTTAGTTGACTTTGGTGTAGCAACTCACATCAACACTATTCTGGAGGAAGAAAAGTGCATTTCTGGATCTTAATTGATTCTGGTACTGCGGTCTCAACTTCGGGAAAGGGATAAAGTATGTACTTTAAGTATTGGATGATTCTTCTACAAAATTTCGCTGTGTACTATAAATAAATGTTAGAAGATCGTTTGAGCTACATCAACGTTTCAGAATCTGCTCAAGATACGGATGTTGGTTTGGGAGGAAGCTGATTCAGAAACTTCGCCAAAAAGGAGTCTATGAAGAAAGCTTTTCAATACATGTAGCATGAATTGGGGGGAAGTTAATCCAACTCATGCATAATACAATGGTTCCATTACAAGTCAAGACATAGAAGATCCAAGCTGGAGTACAAGTATCAAGACTCGACGACAAAGACGTCATCTTCAGCATTGGAAGCACCTTGGATGTCATTTTATTTTGTTGTATTTGTACTTGTCAGGAACATTGTAAGTAATTTTGTATGCCCACATATTGGGGGAAGATTGTTAGCCTTAAAATATGTCGGCTAATACAGAATTACATTAGTTTACATTAGCCAGACATGCAGGGACTAGAAATGTCAAGTGTAGTAAGTAGATCGTGTCCCGAGCTATATATATCCCCTCCATACTTCCATGGAGGGGTAGAGGATAATCATTTGTATTTCATAAAGTGTGTGTGTTTCTCTCTCTAGAAAACACACACATCTTTCCCTCTCTACTTTTCTCTCTTAATAATATGGCAACTTATTTCTTTTATCCTTCTCGACCTCTGGATCGTGTGTTTTAGGCAAAAAAATGAGTAAAAACTCAAAAACCGAAGATGATTAAATCTACGTTTTCATAATCCATACGATAAATATATATATAAGTATTTAATAATTTAAATAAAAATAATAATATTTTATTATTATTTTCGTCTTATTATCGGGCTAACGGGGTAGTTACAACATCTCGTTACTTTAATATGTCCATGTCCAATAGCTTTTACCTCGACACTTAATTTTCCTTCAGATTCACTGTAACACCCCCAAATTGGGTCGCAGCGTAATAAGAGTCCGGGGCGTGTTACTTCTCAGATCAATAACACAAGATGTATATAGAACGACCAAAAAGTCGTTTAAAAACTAATACATTGGATTTTAACAAAGTATTTGTTACATAAGCCGAAGCTTCACTTGTCCACTTGTTCAAAGTACAAAGATTTCTAGCCCATACAGTTATATAAAATGTAATGCGACAATGATCATATAACATCAATATAAGTCTATAATTAACCTCAACATGTCATTTGTATTTCTTTAACTTGAAACATATTAAGAAACCATTAAAACCCTAATTTATACTTAATCATTTTTACACCAAATTAACATGGTACATTCTTTTCTCATCCTTTTTAACATGATATAAGTAATACCACAACATATATAAAAGTGTACAAAATGATCATTTCAAGTATAAACTCCATTTTCATGATAAAATCCTAAATGGTGATTCAACTAAAATAGAAATAACATATGCATAGAAATGAAAACTATAAGAACATAAAGGGTTCTAGTAGACCTTATGATGTATGATGATGATGATAATCAAGTGCTAAACCCTTGTTTAGCCTTAAAATCAAAGCTTGCACAATGAAAACCCTAGCTTTCCAAGTAAAAACCCTAGTCTTCCTTTTACTTGATAATCACTTGAATATGGTTAGCCATTGCTTGGAAACACCTTAGAATATCCTAGGATGAATGTGTATAAGTGTGTATGGGTTGTAGAAATTTTTGTATGGATTGTGTGTTGTTGTTGGTTTGTGCCGTGGGTTTGTATGTGTGACAAAGGGAGTATTGTTTGATTTTTCACTAAGGAAATGAGAAGTGTGTGATATGCATCTAGTTACTTGCATTATAAAGCCTTATGACTAGTCAAGGGAACACATTGAGGGTCTTAAGGGGTCTTGGTCTTGGTCTTTGGTCAAAGAACAAGAAATGACTAGGTTTAAATGAAGAGGTGTTGTACAAGTCCAAGTTGTGTAAAAATTGTGTGCTCTATGTCTCTAAATGGTGTTGTTGCCGTGAGTTAGGGGGAGGGAACAAGGTTGTTCTAGATGTTTTGTAGATAACAAATATGTTGTATAAATCTTATAAGTTACACGTTGTATTTTGTAAATAAAATGATGTCTAGTTGCAAGTATCTGTTTATCTTTTTAATTTCAAGTGCTATAAAGTGTAAATACATTTACTTGGCTAAAGTTTAATACAACTTTTACGGTATTCGGTATAATGTAGGTATTTTGTGCGAAGCGTTAATAAATTACCGTGCTTGCCGGGTATGCTACGTACAATTACTCGCGAAACGTATTAATTTCGTAACAATAATAATAATGCAAAAATAAGCAAAGAAATAAGCAAGGAAAGTAAATAAGCATAAGTACTGAAAATGGGAACTTACTAAAGCCTTTGCTCAAATAAGGCTAAATGCTCAAGGAGCTTATTCTACAAGCTCTAGCTTGTTGTAAACAATCTAGTAGGGTCTAATAAGCCCATCCTAATCTGGCTTATCTTCCATATTAAGCCGAGGTAATTTAAGAGTGAGAACTTAGTTAAGCTTTTGAAAAAAAAGCTTAACTGAGTTAGACATGAGTAAATGAGCTGATTAGCTTATGAAAATGGCTTTAGAACATAAATTAAGCTTAAATGCATATAAGTAAAAACAGAATTAAAACGACAGAATTTTAAAACTTAAAACTTAAATTTCATTAAAACTTAAAAATTGCTTTGAAAAGTAAAGTACAAAGTAAAGTAAAGCAGTAAATAAGATTGAAAAATAAAGTTAGACTACTCCTAATTTACATGAGTTCAAATGTCGAAAATAAGCCCCATTTTATAAGCTGTTCATGAAGCTTGGGGTGTGTTAGTTGTGTTTCTTGTGTGTGGACTTCAAAAGCATAATCATACCCATCAAAAAGTCTTGTTCTCCAAGCCAATTCATCACAGACCTTCATCTTTGTCTTCAAATCATCACCCAATAAGAATTCGAGGGATTACCAACATGGAATTGGATTTATGTGAAGTGGGGTAGTATGGGACGGAGAAGTTTTGTTTGTATGTTGCAGGGGAGAAGTGGGGAAGACCCTGAAATAGTAAAAAGGGTTGGAAATTTGTTTTTTTGGTTTATTGCTTGTTTAGGGATAACGGGGGTTACTCCTTTGTTTTGGGTAGATGATAGCACCTGTTAGTCCTTAAGGACTAACGGTGTTAGTCCTTAAAGGACTAACGGTGTAAGGTCAGGAGGACTTGTAGTGATAATAGGTTAACAGGCCTATTGGTGGTTGATGGTGGGCTGGTTAAGTTTTTGTTAAGAGGTGTTGGGCCAGATTTAGCATTTGGGCCCAAATTGGTTATGGGCTATTTTGGCTAAGGGCCTTTAAGCCCATAGTCTCTAATGTATTTAATGGGCTGACCCGGCCCATTAGATGGGTGCGGGTTGGCCCATTAAATATTTCTTCGATATCGGCTTTAGTTTTGACTTTGACTTTTCGGGGTTGACTTTTTGGCTTTGACCTTGACTTTTTCTCGCTCTTTCCAATCCCGTGCTCAGTTTTGTCGGATTTGTCTTTGTTTTAATCCTTTTGTGAATATCCAATACCTGCACTGTACAAAGCAAAACAAACTTATATTGGGCAATTTTATGTCCGTTTTTGGTCATTATTGGTCATTTTAGCTCGTTTAACTAGGTAAAAGGTATGTGTAATTAAGCACATACCAAAGACCTTCCTACAAACTTTGCATTAATGGCATTTACTTCTTCAGGAAGTTCTTCCAATTCAGATTCTGAGGTAGATTCTTGTTCTAAATCATGTGTAAAAGTTTATGCTACTCTCAAAGAACAACATGATAGTTTGTCTTCAGATTACAAAAAGTCACAATTTAATTTAGTATCTTATAAAGTAGGTTTAGAATCAGTAGAAGCTAGACTAGCTCACTATAAGAAAAATAAGGATGTGTATGAAGAAAGCATTAATGTTTTAAACCTTGAAGTTAAACTAAAAGATAATGCTTTAGTTGAAAACAAAAAGAAATTGGAAAAAGCAGAAAAAGAGAGAGATGAGTTAAAGCTAACATTAGAGAAGTTTCAAAATTCATCTAAATATTTAAACAACTTGCTGGAAATTCAAGTATGTGACAAGTTTAAAACAAGACTTGGAGGTAGGGGCGTCCTTGCCTTTTGGGGGGCCGCCTTAGGTAAGACGCTCCCTTTTTTTACTTTTGTGGGGAGGGTTAATCTCTTGTGTGGTGCCTTCCATTTGGGGGATAAATCAGATTTAAATTTTTTTAATTCAATAAAACATTTCTTTTTTATATTAAGAAATTCGTTTGTAAATTTTTATTTTTGTAAAAATACTCTTGTAGAAATGTAATGGTTAAGAAAAATAATTTCTTGATCATTAATCATGTTTAATGATTTGTTTATTCATACCTTAAGTGATTTATGTCGAAATGGAAATTTACGATTAATAACACGTAAACATTTATTTTCATCGTAGACGTTTTTACATTTTGTCTTCTTAAAACGTAGTGAGTCAAAAAAAAATATAAATAACGTTTTTAAGCATTATTTTTTTTTTATTAACATCTCCTCCTTTTTTGATGGCGACAAAATATAAACTCATTTAAGATAAAATTAAAATTTTGCAAGTTATTAATGAGTTATGATCCATTTTTCCCCCTTTTTGTCAATCCAAAAAGGATGATCGTCGAGTAGAGAAAAAAGAAATCGACGATGCCAAGATCCTTGATGTATACTCCCCTCGTTTGGGGCACCAAAAGGATCGAGCTTTATGGGATTTGCATAAAATGAGTTAGAATACCAAGTGCAGAAACATTCTAAAAGTAGCACGATGACGACACACACACACACCACACACACAATACACACCACACACACACACACAAATATATATATATATTATCTATATTCATATTATATATATAATATATTTATATATATAGTAGGGATCCAGTGAGGAAGTAAATTACAATAAGACTGGTGAGAGTGACTAAAACACCTTTGAGATGCAATGGACTTGAATTAGGCATGCATTTCCTTATATAGATGCTCCATTTTTAGTTTTGAAAGTTAATTTGATGTGTAAATGGTTTCCAATTAATTTCATGATTCTTGGTAATGTCGAGGACCAAAAATAAGAGAAAAAATGAGATGCATTAATATACGTATATGCATCTAATTAAAGCTAGAAAACACATTTGCGCATTAATGCATCTCAAATTATAGAGATGATTTAATTTACGTGGGCATCTCGGATATGCGGATTATAGTTACTTTTTAGCCTTCTTGTTTTAAGAAAACTTCTTATTTGCTCCTAACTCTATAGGAGAAGAATATATCTTTTATATATATATCATATATATATTTAATCTAATATATATATATATATATATTTATATTATATATATATTATATTTTATATCTATAATTATATATATAATTCCTTGGTATTAGAGAAAGAAATTACCAACCTATAAATCATGTGATTCACCTATAATATAAATCATTATTGAATAGGCAAACTATTACAAGAGCAACATAGATGCTTACACATAGAGTATAAAACAAGACCACAAATTCATACATGAAGGGTTAATGTTTACAAGACAAGGTTAACTAAGCATAAAATAGAAGGAAATTTAAATCTAAAGCTAGACTAGATGATTCTTGATGTCTAGGAGATGCTACATGCAAAAGATGGGTTGTCGATTATTTAGATGAATTAAACATATGAGAATGTTTAATCATTATAGGGTCAGAAAAGGGAGGTGGTGAGAGGGTTGGTGGGTGCAACTCAGGTATGGGGCAAGTGAGAAGAAATTGAATGAAGTTAAGCTTATTTCTTATGGATTGAAATTGATTTCAGGTGTACATGCAACAATGGCAAAACCCCGAATGAAAGTTGACTTGGTCAAGAGTAGCGGGATGGATTAAAGGTGGTGATGGAGAGCGTGGAGAGGGTGGTACTTGAGAGTAAGCATTGGTTGCATGGCGGATATTTGTTTCAAGAAGTTGAGAGATGTGGTGGAGTTGATTCACCATTTGTTCTCTATTTGGGTTATTGGTAGGTGGTGGAGTTGGTTGAAAGGTAGTTCTTGGTGGAGATGAAGGTGAGACACTAGATGGTGGTGGTGATTTTGGTGTACAAGTGGTTCTTCTCCAAACTTGTCTCACCAAACTTCTAGGTTTTCTTAAGAAGTTTTAAGAGGCGGGGTTTTGAGCAAGCCTTTAGGCTTCAGGAAGACGCGCTCGAGGTAGAAGAAGATGATGGATAATGAAGATGATATGTGGTTTAAAAATTAAAGGGGATAAAGACATGTGGAAAGCATGATATGAAATGAAAAAGGTTCAAGAAATGGTTTGCCTAAATAGAGAAATGCCAGCTAAGGCTATAATCAAGAGGGTCAAAGTTGTAGAAAATGAGAGAACAGTGAAAGATTCATTTCCCTCCTGAAGGCGGTCCTATAAAGGTGGGGCAGTACCATATATATTGGGGAGCCGCCACAAGGTTTTAGGGGCGTTTCTGGTGTTGATTGCAATTTTCCTAGATTGCTCAGTTTGTCCCTTTAGTGCGAGAAAAAGAAAGGCAGTAAACAACCGGGTGCAACCAATTCTTTTTCTCAAGACTCAAACTAATTTGTTATTATATGATTCAGCTAGGCCTACTTTCAAGTATGACACAAGATAAATATCAACGCAGTAAGACATTTCACACACACACTCATCCACTCACACCACACACACCCCACACACACACACACACACACACACAATATATATATATATATATATATCTATATATATATATATCTATAATATATATATTTATATTATTATATATTATATATATACATATCTATATATTATATATATGTATGTATTGTATCAGTTTGTTAGGCATAAATATCCAGGTCGATGCAGAATGAGACAGTATGTTATAAAGGAATTATCTTAAATCACTTTTTATGATTACTTAATCATCACTATAATACTCAATTGTTAATGATGATGTGTCGTTGTAGATCACATCCGGTATGTTTCCAAGTTTTCATGGAGGGAGGATATGTTATGTATTTGGATCTTTTGAGTTTAGGTTTCATTTCAATAAGGTAGTTATAAAGACGAGTTAGTAACATGCCACAAGGCATTTGAGAGTTTGGTTGATTCTTGATGCTTACAATTCGTTTGATTACAAAGTAGGTAAAATTGTAAGGTATGCTCATCATGATGTTATAAATCATGTGCCATGAAGATGCAGGAAGGAAATCAGAGTTGTTTCCAATACCAAAAGCATTATCTTGAATGATTTCATTCCAAGATCGCATGTCATGACAGAGTTTACTTTTGCGATTTTTTTGGGATCCGTCTTTGCTCGTCTTGTTGAAGGATTGTATGATTTCATTTGGTGTTGGAATGTATGTTTGGTGAGGATTATTCATTTCTTGATTGGCTCTCAAAGAATCAAGAGAAGAATCTTCTGAGTATGTGCAATCTCCTTCACATGAGATGAACAGGATATAAGCAAGTGATTCAAGAGAGTAGAAATGATCTTTTTAATGCCTAAAATTTTTTAGAGAAATAGTTTGGTCATTGTTTCTTATGAGTTCTACTGAAGAATTAAATTCCAATAGGAACCTAGGACAGATTTATTCGTAGAGCTCTAATACTTGAAGTTAATGATTAAAACATGGAAAGGAATGTATCATGATTGAATAAATTTAGAGGAGGCTAAACGACCTTCATGAATTGTCCTAGATTCTAGATCATGAATTATAGGATGTAGGCGACTTGGAAGGTTTGGTTCGTTTAAGATTTGTGGGATGTAGATTTTGCTATAGTCAAGTTCTTCTTGAGACATTCTTTTCACCTAATCACAATAATATGAAAGTTTTAGTATGTGTCATTCTCAATTTTCAACTTTCTTTAGACAAATGCCTAGTGTGTGCCTATATGTAACAAATATGGAGTTGCGGTTAACTCGACTCTAAAATAAAAATCTATAAGTTAACCCAAACACTCCTTAATTCAATTTTGCTCATCCAAACATGTCAGAAGTGCTCATTAATTGAATATTTCGAATGGGTGTGTGTGTGTGTGTGTGTGTGTGTGTGTGTGTGTGTGTGTGTATATAAGACTATTTTTTTTCTTTTAGTTATCGACATGAATCACATTCTTCAAGCTGAGGTTCAACTAACCAAAAACTATATTCCTAAAATATCAATTGGAAAATACATCCCTGAACACTTAAAAAGTACAATAAAAAATCTTGAGTCTAGAACTATTCATGAGGGACGAGTTGTTCATTCGTCATATATAAAACAAGATTACATCAAAGCCATGTTTGAAACCTTAGGCTTTCAACAATTATACTATATTGACGAACCTATCTATCCAAGATTCATATTAGAATTCTACTCTCAATTTGAACTTATAAGAAATGAGGATCAAACTTTTTCCATCAAATTTTGGGTATTAGATGTGGAATTCACTCTTACTGTTGAATGTTTTGTCAATATCCTTGGCATTCCGTAGAAAGGACAATGTGTCTACTCAGAAGTATGTTCTCTCAATTATCTCAAAAATAATCAAGAGATCGAAGGTATGTATCATACCTACATCTATAACAACCCATAATTTTCATCAATGTAATTATCCGTCTATTAAGTTAGATGCACTGTAATATCAATCTATTATATATATACTACCTTTTTACAGGGAAATTTTTGCTTTATCTCATTATGCAACGTAACTTGCATCTCTAAAGTAAACGAGCTCACGCAACCTCTACCAATGCCATCTATATCTATATTTATATCATGTAAACATCCTAATATATCAAGTCTATATCTTAATATCATTTTTACCAAGTACATTATCCATTTAACGTACCATTTACAACGTTATATCAAAACAGACTTTATCCGTTAACGTTTATATCAAAACCCTAATTATATGTAATGTATACATATAAAATGAATGTGCAAGCCTTCAAGCATGTGTACAAATGTACAATGCATAACATTTGAATATCTTTTCCCTCCTAAATCAAGTTACAACTTTCTAAAGCCCAATGTACAAGTCAATAATGCAAGAAAGTCAAACTAGGTCATTTTACCTCCTAAATCACTTTAGTTTCTTACTACCACTTTAACACAAGGTACAAACACTTAATGCATGACTTCTAAACCCTAAACCTAAACCCTAAGTAATCCAAAAACCCTAATCTAAAACCCTAAACCCTAAACGAAACCCTAAAACCCTAATTTCACTTTAAACCTAAAACTAAACCTTAAACCTTAATCTTAAACCCTAATCCTAACACTAAACCTTAATCCTAAACCCTAACTACCCTAATACACGTTTTAAAGACTAAAAACCCTAAACCACCCGTCACCCTTTTTCTTTCATTTTAACCTATTTTTATCAAACAAGCACCTCAAGCTAGCATCTAAGCACCACCATGACCCACACCATGTCAACTAGGCAGCCTACCAGCACCTTTCATCACCACCATTGAATGATACGAATGTGCAGGTTAGTGGCCTCTATTTATACTTTTCGACCTAACTACGGCGTAGCCATAAGTGTGGAACTACGTCATAGTTTGCTGATGTTTGATTGCGTAAGTTTTATACACGTAAAATATACTATAAAATATAATATAATCCCGAGAGTAATTAAGAAAGATACCAAGTTACCCTTGATAAAATTCACTCTCAAAAATATATATAATATAATATAAAATACGTATATTAAACCGGGTAAGAATGATCACCCGGGTCGTTTCCCCAATGACTCGTGCAATGGAAACCTCGTTTAAGTTTGGATCGTGATTTGAATAAGAAAAGAGATATTTTTGATTTAATTATACTACTAAAATTAAAGGCACAATTAAACAACTAATTAACAAATTAAACTAATTACGAAAGTAAATAGAATGCGACATTTAAGAAAACAAATGCAATTTAAAACTTAAAAATGTAAACTAGATTCCTTAACCTAAATTAATTGCTAAAGAAAATTTTAGGAAAATTAAAAATATTTTTTAAAAGCTTTTTGGATTTTATATGAATTAAACACTAATTAATCTAGATTAAATCCTAAAAATAGAAATTTATTTGATAAAAATTAAGAAAAATACTTTTTAAGCTAATTTAATCCTAAATTACTTAAAAAGATGAGAAAAACCTTTTTTTTATCACTAATTTTTCTAGTTAAAAGGCTAAAATTAAAAAAAACTAAAGGTTTGAAAATTAAATGTTTTAAAACTAAATTTGAAAATTAATTTTTAAAAATATAAATCTTAAACTAA
>BQNB010070016.1:4613-33283 GCA_026074375.1 Tanacetum coccineum
ATTAACGTCTAGGTTCATTAAATCTATTATAAAATGAACTTTTTTTTTGGTGAACAATTAAAATGATATAGATGTACTATTATATTTCGATGCTCGTTTTTGTCAAAGATCTAAAAAGACTATTTTCTTTCACAACATATATAAACCATTTCTTTTCAAAGCACTACCAGCACTTGGTTTATGTGGCTTTACAGTCACAAACTGTAGCTTCCATTCAATGCCACTAGTGAACATATATTGGTGATTGCCATTCCAAACAACACTTGTTAGTACATATTTCATCTTATTTATACTTGTGATACTTATGGTTGCCTCTCTTTTGAGTCCCACATATACCATATTAGTGACAAATAAAGAGTTCAAATCTTTAATGTGACAAACAACACTAGTTATATGAATTAATAACTGAGATTATAAATCAAATTAATTTTTTTATACTGAGATATGTGAACATTTTTTTTGGCAAAAATGAAAACATACGACAACTAATGAAATGTCAAAACTTAGAGTTATTATATTAACAAGGACAAAAAAAACCATACAAGCCAATAAGGTGAAACTTTATTATATTAGTTTGAAATAAAACATCACAATAGTTTCATAATATCCTAAGGCCAAGGATAAACATAATGCCAACCCGGACCTGGAAATGACGAGTTCTTTCGAGATGCATAAAGTGCATCTGATCTAATTGACCAATAACAACGTTGTGTTGCTAAAATAGGTTTATATTTATAGCAAATCCTAGCGATGTGTTTACTAAACAAATCGATGTTAAGATTCTTTGAGCCCCAAATGAATTCTCCTTTCCACACTTTACCTGGACCTGGACAAAAGTGGCTTTCAAAAACTGCCCTAGGATTCATGGCACAATGAAAACAAGGTGCAAATCCAGGGAGATCTTTATCATAGATTGTCGCATCAACTACGTCCGGCAGATCATTCGTGACAAACATATGCCAATTATGAGTTGGAAAGCACTCGTTATTTGTTGAATTATCACATGAAATTGTTGAAATGAAGAAGAGAATTGCAAGGACAAAAAAGACACACATTCTGAGTGTTTTGAAAAAACAAAGAAAGACCATTCTTGAGTTATATCCATATGCATTCATGTTTAAAAACACCAAATAAAATTTTCATTAATTAAAAGATAAAGTAACATTTATATCAAATAATCAAATTATAGTAATATATTAAATAAATAAATTACTCCATCTGTCCCATGTTAAGTTGTTAGTTTGATATAGTTTTAATCAAATATTATATATCACAAACAAAAATATTTAAAATATAAGTTGAAAAAAATGACTTCAAAAAAATCACACTTAACACTTTTATATAAGATATAAGAGTATATTTTAATATATATATTTTTTTCGTCCCAAAACAATTGTGAACACTCTTTTCGGGATGTTCAAATCTATATTTCTACCTATATATGGGGCAAGGCATGAAATATTTCATGATGACTAGACATGATGACATGACAACTTAATGCTGACTGAAAATGCTGACTCAAAGGGCATAATGGGAACAAAAATCTGACTAGACAAGGATACATGTAAAATGAAGGGTATTAAAGTCAATTTAATTGTTCTATGATAGTCTGCTACAATTTCGACGAGGTATCATTCATTCTTCAGTTATTCAATTGAGCAAATATCTCTGACTTTTCAAAATAACTTCCTAAATAATCATTAATCTTATTAAGAAAATCATATCAATAAGATTAACTATGACGCGTTTTATTTTTTAAAATTCATATCAAGAAAATCACTGATCAATTCAAGGTATAAACAATTGATCCAAGGTATGGGTTTGGATTTTAATCATTAATTCCTATCGATTGCTTAAAAATTCGTTTGATACCGAGTCAGAAGATGAATAAAGATTAATAAGTTTTCAGGAATAGCATCTCCAACTGTGCCAGGAAGTGAATGGCGGAGGTTCAAAGGGTTACAGAAAGAATGGAGGTTCAAAGGGTTTTGGTGGATCTAGAGGTTTGTCTATGTTTTAATTATCATGTTTTTATATTTTGTATCAAGCTATTTTGAATAAGATGTTAGTATAAATGCTCCATTGCTAAATTAAGTCTGAATAAATGTTCACTGCTAAATATGTTGGTTCATTGCAGAAAAATACATAACAATAGGACAAGAAGCACGGTTCATGGATTCTTCATAAATCTACCGGTAAGTATCTCATAAAAAATGTAATGTTGTCAATTTCCTAATCACGGCCACAATGTTCAATAGTTGTACGTCGCATATACTCTTAACTTTTTTTAACAGGAGGGGAGTTACGAGTACAAGTACATAGTTGATGGCGAATAGATGATCAATACAAATTAATCGGTTACTCCTGTCAACAAGGATGGCCCCATCAATAACTATGTCCACGTACCATTCAATCTCATTTATCTTATATGCATATTTGCATATGCTTCAGTGACACATGCTACCGTATGCTTTATTCTAAAGGATATGAGGTTATTTGCATAATAGAAGGGTTTGGACAGTACATGTATTCTACTAATAGCTTTTACACAATTTTTTAATGATTACATTTTTACAGTATTTAAAACTCACACCAGACCCATGGCTCACATACTCTACTACTCATAATATAAGATATTTTTTACACACCTCCTTGATCAGGTTATAGATATATTATCATTAACGTTTGTATGACGACGATATGTTTGTTGCAGTTTTTTAAGATCATAACTTATATATTATGCCCGTAGCTCAGTTCCACTTATCCAAGTTTTAAGTAGCTCTATTGCATTATAATCCCCAAGGTACCGTACAGTCAAAGGGAAGTTATAAAGCTTATAATATATTTTGGCTGAATTGAGTCTTTGAGTAACAAATGTACGCTTATTGACACATGAACCTTATCTTTGCTAAGTATTACTAATTTTATTATGTTAAGTTGCTTACGATGATGTTTATTTGTGCTCAATAATGTAATTTTAACTTTAGGTCAACATGTTCTCATACTATACTTCTTCATATGTATATTTTGATTGATACATTATACTCATTTCAGGAAAATAAAGTGGACTTGGTAGCTTTGGCATATGGTGCGATAGTGAGTAAATGACATGTTAGTTAAAACAGGGGGTATACGGGTCATACTAGGTAACGGATCAAAACACATTTGTTAAACATGTCTGAACTTTAAATGTTTTTTTAATGCCTTCAGACGAGGTTCGGTCAAATTCAGGTGTGTTATTGGGTACATTTTTGCAATTAGAGGTAAAAGGTGTTTAAGGACCATGTTTTTGAACAATGGCCATAAGTCCTTTAATATTCTCATCAAAATTTCTGGCACTATGCCGTATTGCCCATTCTCTGACATTCTTAATGTATTTTGTGCTTTTTGTGGATGTCCAGCAACCCACATATTTGTATTTAGCATCTTTAGTATTATAAAATAAAATCATCGCATGTGTACCATCTGTTAAGAGTATGTGGTTTCCTGTGTAGGGCCACCATAATCAGACAGACTTTTACTTTTTGGTTTGGAGAGTTAAATTCTGGAGATCAAATAACAAATGGTTTAGAGCTGCTCTAAAAAATATTCTAGCCAAACACCCCCTAAATAACATGCGAAATTCGCTGCAAGGTTACATAATCCGTTGTTAAATCTATCAATCGTGTTTGAGGTGATTGAGTGCGAGAAGAACGAACATGCTATTTGCACCCAACATCAGCTTTACATGGGTTGGTTTACATTCTAGAATATGTGGTGTACAGTTAACTGATATTGCTGCAAAACCCATCTTTCTTACTCATATATGCAACATTAGCATCATAGAGTTTTGCTGCAAAACCACTGTCCAAGATCTGGTATGAGTAAAGTTTTGGTTCTTAATTCTCTAATGAAGCAAGACGATGCAAGACGAACATTCAGTTATGATTAATAATGCACATTAAGCTGATGTTGACTTATATCGGTTACTAAAGCTTGTGGTTTCTTTACATGGTTAATGTAAGTTTTTAAGTGGTTAACACTTTCAGATCCTTTAGCAGTATCGGGATATAATATAAATAGTAGGATCAAACTTACACATGAAGTTATCACCATTTTTAGCATATGTTTTATGAGCTAAAACCTGAAAAAAAATTCGAAAATTTGAAAAAAAGTTCGAAAATTTTAAAATATAGTTCGAAAATTTGAAAAAAAAAATCGAGTATTTGCAAAAAGGTTCAGAAATTTGAAAAAAGTTTCGTAAATTTGAAAAAAAAGTTCGAAAATTTGAAAAATAGTTCGAAAATTTGAAAAAAGTTCGAAAATTTGAAAAACAGTTCGAAAATTTGAAAAAAAGTTCGAAATTTGAAAAAAAAGTTTGAAAATTTGAAAAAAAAGTTCGAAAATTTGAAAAAAAAGTTCGAAAATATGAAAAAAAGTTTGAAAATTTCAAAAAAAGTTCCAAATTAAAAAAAAATTGAAAATATGAAAAAAAATTCGTTAATTTGAAAAAAAAAGTTTGAAAACTTGAAAGAAGTTCGAAAATTTGAAAAAAACTCTATTTTTTTAAAAGTTTGAAAAAAAAATCAAACTTTTTTTCAAAATATGTGTTACGGCATCTCTTAGTATGACAAGAGAATCAGGTTAAGTTATGGCATCTGTTTGTTTTGTTTTGTGCATCCATTTGTATGAACATTAGGGCATCATTCTGTATGTTTCATCCAAAATATGTGTTAAGACATCTCTTAGTATGATAAGAGCATCATGTTAAGATAGGGCATCTGTTTGTTTTGTTTAGTGCATCCATTTGTATGAACATTAGGGCATCATTGTGTACTATGTTTAAGGGGTAACATGTAATCAGAGTCAGTTATAGATTATTGTTATGATATGGGCATCTGTTAGTGTGATTAGGGCATCAAACAAATTGTTACAGCGTTTGTTTTGTATAATTAGTGCATCCAAAATATTTGTTACGACATCTCTTAGTATGATAAGAGCATCATGGTAAGTTAGGGCATTTGTTCATTTTGTTTAGTGCATCCATTTGTATGAACATTAGGGCATCATTATGTATGTTGCATCCAAAATATGTGTTAAGACATCTCTTAGTATGGTAAGAGCATCATGTTAAGGTAGGGCATCTGTTTGTTTTATTTAGTGCATCCATTTTTATGAATATTAGGGCATCATTGTGTACGTTTATGACATGTATTTGTATGTTTAGGGGTAACGTGTAATCAAAATCAATTATCGATTATTGTTATGATAAGGGCATCTATTAGTGTGATTAGGCATCAAACGAATTTTTACAACGTTTGTTTGTATAATTAGTACATCCAAAATATTTTTTACGGCATCTCAAAGTATGATAAGAGCATCATGTTAAGTTAAGGCATCTGTTTGTTTTGTTTAGTGCATCCATTTGTATGAATATTAGGGCATCATTGTGTACGTTTAGGGCATCATTTTTGTTTGTTTAGGGTAACGTGTAATCATAATCAGTTATCAATTATTGTTATGATAAATGCGTCTGCTAGTATGATTAGAGCATCACACGAATTGTTACAACGTTTGTATGTATAATTAGTGCATCCAAAATATGTGTTACGACATCTCTTAGTATGATAAGAGCATCATGTTAAGTTATGACATCTGTTTGTTTTGTTTAGTGCATCCATTTGTATGAACATTAGGTCATCATTGTGTATGTTGCATCTAAAATATGTGTTACGACATCTTTTAGTATGATAAAAGCATCATGTTAAGTTAGGGCATCTGTTTATTTTGTTTAGTGCATCCATTTATATGAATATTAGGGCATCATTGTGTACACTTAAGGCATCTATTTGTTTGTTTAGGGTAACATGTAATTATAATCAGTTATCAATTATTGTTATGATAAGTGCGTCTGTTAGTATGATTATGGCATCATACAAATTGTTACAACGTTTGTTTGTATAATTAGTGCATCCAAAATATGTGTTACGACATCTTTTAGTATGGTAAGAGCATTATGTTAAGTTAGGGCATCAGTTTGTGTAGTTTAGTGTATCTATTTGTATGAACATTATGGCATCATTGTGTATGTTGCATCAAAAATATTTGTTACGACGTCTCTTAGTATGATAAGAGCATCATATTAAGATAAGGCATCTGTTTGTTTTTTTAGTACATCCATTTGTATAAACATTAGAGCATTATTGTGTATGTTTAGGGCACCCATTTATATGTTTAGGGTAACGTGTAATCATAATCAGTTATCAATTATTGTTATGATAAAGGCATCTGTTTGTATGATTAGGGTGTGACAACCATGATTTGAGCAGGTTAGTCAAACTATTAGTGTTGACTTAAGTATCTGTTGCAATGTATGGGTTATGTGTTATATGTGTTTATACGTGTTTATATGCGTTTGTGTGAGATATGTGAGATTGGATAATCAATCCATTGAGTGTGATCGTCTCATTGGGATTGGATTTGTGTTGGATTTTGTGGAGTTCATTTCGTTCACTTTTGGTGACAAGGAAATGATTTTTTTTGTGATTTAAGCGTCCTAATGATTTATCGTGTAAGTAATATTACGTATACGTATTTATGTGTTAGTAATTTAGGATAAGAATAGGTTTTAGTAGTTAGGATATGAAAGAAATGAAATTTCTATTTTTGGAAAGTTAGGATTAATAAAAATGAAAAGTTAATTATTTTTAAAAGTTTAGTAAATTGCGTTTAAGCAAAAAGGTATGCGCAAATAAGCTTAGGTTTTTGTAGAAAATTAAGGTAATACAAATAATTAAGTAATTAATAAATAAATAAATAAATAAATAAAAAAGAAAGGGAGTTCGACCGGTTTTAGGAAAAGAAAGGAAAAAAAGGAATTTTAATATGAATCAAATGCTAATTAGGAATTATCTAGAGTTAGTTTAGGGGCCTATAAATACAAAATAAAATCCCTAACCCCTTCCCCCTTGTGAGATCGGACGAACAAAAGAAGAAAAAGAGGAGAAAAAAATTAGGGTTTTGCTTTTGTGAAGAAAACAAGTTCTAAGGTAAGTTTTACTTAATCTTTGTTAATTATTAATCTTGAATCATGTAATAATTAATATGGTGGATAATTAGGGTTTCATTAAATCTGTAATTAATGATATAATAATCATGTTATAATGATTAGGGTTTAATTAGAAGCTTATGGGTGTAATTGGTTAGGCTTAATTCGCGTTAGAATTTGATTTAGATTAGGGCAGAATTTAGGGCTGTGTTGTTCGGCTGATATCTCAATGAAGTGTAATAATTGTTTGTCAGTTTTTCCGGTGTCTATGACATAGTCCAGAGAGTCTAGTTTCCAGAACATCTGGCCTCGAAGGTTTTTAAGGTCGGGAAGTCATTCAAACGTTGGTTGCAAGAAAAGTTGTCAAAGCAGTAAATATTGGTCAGATTTAGGTTAGATTACGAGTGTAAATACCCCCACTTAAAATTTGAATTAGGATTATCCAATCTACAAGAGTTTATTTCTATGTGTCTATTAAAAATCCCCTAAATGAGAGCTTCTGATTTGGAGTCTAAGTATGGTTTTTAGGTCCAAATTTTTTAGTGTGCGATTAGATCCGAAACCGAGTATTAAAATTTGATTTTATTTGACACTTAAGAAGGAAATAAATTAGTGGTAAAATCATGGAGTTTATTAGAACCAAAGGTGGCTTAACCCTGTGGATTTTTGGTAAATTTATAAAGCTCAAGTAGGTATGGTTTTGAAAAATGGGAAAATGAGGTCATAATTCCGCCGTTTTTGGTAAATGTAAACTTTGAAATGAATGTGTAAACGAATTGGTTAAAGACGGGCATGAGGTCGGGGTGACCCATGAGGGTAATTAAACACCTTAGACATCCATCATACGATTGTTACATGTGCTTAAGCTTTTGGCTTAGTAGCGTGTAACACGTGTTTGTTTTGATTGATTAGATTTGTGCTAGTGTTTGTGGAAGCTGCAAAGCATCATGTGAGTTTCATAGTCTCATTTTTACTATGTTTTCTTGAGATGGAAATGATGCAAAATATGTTTTGAAATGTTTTAATTGCTGTGATTATATGGTTTGATTGACGCATGGACTTTTTTTATAGCTATTATATATTATGTGCTAAGTGTTATTTGATTTGGATCGTGGGTAACGTTCCTACCCGTTATTGGTTTCGCCTACTTTGTGGGTAAGATCCTTGGAGGTGATCAACTCCTTGTGATATTGTGTGGATTCGGTACCAAGAGTCTGGAATTTGGAATATCATTCCTCTCCATGACTATTAGTGGAGCGGCGAGGTACGCCTACCTCATTGTTTTGTGGTTTGGATCGGGGGACACGTTCCGTCCCAATGTGATTGTTGTTGAATGCATGTTAGCGTGTATAATAGCCAGCTTAATTGTCCTGCCATGCTTTGTTTTGTTTTTATAATCACAGTAATTTATTTTAAACCTGTATTGGTGTCGTAAAACCTATGACTCTCACCAACCATTGTGTTGACGTTTAAGCATCATTTTCAGGTGAGCGTTATGAAGGTTCTGAAGTTAATAAAAGTGGCTAGAGAGACTATTAGGCTGCATTGGAAGATCCCATTTGATTTTGTTTCGTACTTTGTTTGCATGAATTCTTGAATGTTTTATTAGGTTTGTGAGACATTGTCTTTGTATTGATGAGACCCCCTTTCATTAATACAAGATGCCGTTCTTTTGTTTTTGGTATTGTCATGACACATTGTGTCTTTTATTTCTAGTTATGCATATAGTGGTTCTCTATTGTTGACACCATTGTGTTGTGATGATATCCATGATGTTACGCCTCGTGTTTCCGCCTTGGCGGGGTGTGACAGATTGGTATCAGAGCCTTTGGTTATAGAGAAGTAGGTGGTTTGGCCTAGACTATAACCTAGGAGTCCTTCATGTAGATGCATTTTAAAGTTTAAGTATTTTACTACGTATCTATTATATTTTCTTACTATCCGAAAGTTTGATTTATTCGTATTTTCGTCTACCCTATTTAATATGGTATATACTATGTTTTATTAAGGTAGCCATGTCTCCCCCTATCCGTAGAAAGTACCGTGATTCAGTTGCTTTTGCAACTGGGCGTAAAAGGATTAAGAATTGCAAGCGGTGTAACCGCAAGATCCGAATTCCTATTGCCATGTGGCCGTGTAGAGTCGAAGAGAAGATGACCTTGAAGGAAGTTGATGGACAAACGGTTGAGGAAATTGAAACAAAGATAATTGCCAAGGATGGTACTGTCACCAGAGTTCCTGGAAAATTTCAAGGTTATGAAACGTCTGAAGAAGAGCCGGTGGGACAACCTAGAAAACATGATCTGTATGGATTTGTGGATCACCCACAACTTCAACAAGGAAATCCCATGAATGAGTTTGCACCACATCGACTACCTCAGCCAGAGGGTAACATGAATGGATGGTTGATAGAAGATGAGGAAGAAGTTGAGAAGAATGAAGTGGACTCGGACCTTGAGTCCACCGCAAGTAGTAAACCTGTGTGGAAGAAGACAACTAAAGCTGATCATGACCGCGCGTCTCGTAACTGCCCGTATTGTTCTAAGTGATTGATATGTTTTAGCTTGTTTTTCTTTCTTTCGACGTTTGGAGCCATGTTAGGAATGTTATTTTCGATTTTTGGATTCTGAGTATTAATAATAAAAGTGATTATTAGGATTATTCCTTGTGTTATTTGTTGGTTTCATTTTTTAAGGTGCTATATGGTGTGTTTATTTTATGAAGTGTCTTCATAGGAGGGAGTACAACTGTGAAAGGGGGCATCTATAATTATGGTGGCCAACATAATTATACATGCGCCACAACATAGGTGGACTTGCAAGTATGATTACATGGATTATTGTTGATGCGTTGCATGTATGTATATGGTTATTAAGAAGTATGATAAGATCATGATCCTTATTATATGGTCTAATGTATATAAATTTTATATCTTATAGAAAATGGCTCCATCACGTCGAAGTGGTAGCAACAACGATGACAACAACAACAACGAGAACCCCGACATTGCTGCTATTATCGCGCAGCAATTGCAAACCATTCTTCCTCAGATTGTCACCCAAGTGACTAACAACGTGAACAATGCTAATAATGGTAATGGAGGAAATGGTGGTGGTGGGAACAACGGATGCACTTTCAAGGCATTCTAATCTTGTAATCCCAAGGAGTATGATGGGAAAGGAGGTGCGATAGTGCTTACTCGTTGGATCGAGAAGATGGAAAATGTGATTGATAATAGTGGTTGTGCGGAGAATCAAAAGGTGAGGTATGCGGCTAGTTCATTGGTAAACAAAGCGTTGACTTGGTGGAACACTCAAGTCCAAGCAAGGGGACGTGAGGCTGCAATGGCCATGACATGGAACGACTTTAAGGCATTGATGGTTGAAGAATTCTGCCCAAGTAATGAAATGGAGAAATTGGAGAGTGAGTTCTGGAATCACAAGATGGTGGGAGCTAATCATGCTGCCTACACTGATAGGTTCATGAGTTGGCCAAGTTGTGGTAGGAGCCAATCATGCCGGCTACACGGATCGGTTTCATGAATTAGCTAAGTTGGTTCCGCATCTAGTTACTCCTGAATCATCACGCATCAAGAGGTGCATAGCTGGGTTAGCTCCTGAGATTCGAGGAATGCTCCGAGCGACCCAACCAACCACAATCCAGAGTGCAATTCTTAGAGCTGGGATACTTACTGATGAGGCAGTCAGCTGTGGTACATTGACAAAGGGTAATGAGAAAAGAAAAGGTGTGGAAGAGTCAAGCAAGCAAGGAGGTGGGAGAAATGATGATAAGAGGGTAAAAGTAAGCAAAGGATTTGTAGCAGCAACTACTCATAGGAATGAGTATACTGGGCCTCATCCAAAGTGTGCTAAGTGTTTGGCTTATCATCCCGAGGGTAGACCTTGTATAGTGTGCTTCAATTGTCAGAAACTGGGTTACTATGCAAGAAATTGTCGTATGCCAATTAAGCAGGTGGCGCCGATTAATGCTGTTAGGGGTGGATATAAACCAGGAACATGTTATGAGTGTGGGAGCCGTGAACATTATCGAAATACTTGTCCTAAATTGAATCTAGCACCTGGTCAAGTGGGAAACCGGTTGACTATTTAAGGAAATCGAAACTCAAGGAATAACGAGAATCAAGTTAAAGGGAGGGCTTTCAATGTGAATGCGGTCGGCGCTCTCCAAGATCCTAATGTCATGATGAGTACTTTTTCTTTAAACCATCATTATGCTACTGTACTTTTCGATTCTAGAGCCGAATTTAGTTTCATTTCTTCTGATTTTGCGCCTTTGATAAATGTGAAACCTAGTTTTGTAAACCCTAGGTATGTGATAGAAGTAGCAGATGGTAAGAAAGTAGAAGTTGATAGGATTATTCGTGATTGCAAACTAGAGCTAGGAACTTCCCTCTTCACTATAGATTTAATACCTTTAGGTCATGGGAGTTTTGATGTAATTGTAGGGATGGATTGGCTGTCTGAGCATAAGGCTGAGATAGTGTGTCACGAGAAGGTGGTAAGGATACCGTTGGAAAGTGGTGAGATACTTCGTGTCTAAGGAGAACGTACTCCAGGAATCGCCAAAGCCTTAAGTAACGTAAAGGTAGACGAACCAAAATTGAGTGATATTTCCATAGTACGAGATTTCGTTGAGGTGTTTCCGGAGGACTTGTCGGGATTGCCGCCACAACGACAAGTTGAGTTCCGCATAGACTTAGTTCCGGGAGCGATGCTGGTTGTGAAGTCTCCATATCGTCTGGCGCCCTCAGAGATGCAAGAATTGTCTGCGCAGCTTCAAGAGTTGCAAGACAAGGGTTTCATACGTCTAAGTCATTCTCCGTGGGGAGCACCTGTATTGTTTGTGAAGAATAAAGATGGTGCACTACGCATGGGTATTGATTATAGGGAGTTGAACAAGTTGACTATTAAGAATTGCTATCCTCTCCTGAGAATTGATGACCTATTTGATTAGCTGCAAGGAGTGCGCTACTTCTCAAAGATAGACCTTCGGTCAGGTTATCATTAGCTCCGAGTATATGAGGAGGATATTCCAAAGACCGCATTTCGAACGAGATACATACATTTTGAGTTTACGGTTATGCCCTTTGGATTAACCAATGCACCCGTAGTCTTTATGGATTTGATGAACCGGGTATGCAAACCATACCAAGTGTGAGTTTTGGTTACAAGAAGTGCAATTTCTTGGTCATGTGGTCAACCAGAATGAAATTCACATGGATCCAAGTAAGATTGAGGCGATAAAGAATTGGAAAGCTCCTACAACACCATTTGAAATTCGATCATTTTTGGGGTTAGTAGGTTACTATTGACATTTTATCACAAATTTCTCTAAGATTGCTAAACCTCTTACTACGCTGACTCAGAAAAACAAAAAGTATGAGTGGGGCATAGAACAGGAAGAGGCATTTCAGACTTTGAAAGATAACTTGTGTAATGCTCCAATACTGTCGTTGCCTGATGGCGTAGAAGATTTTGTAGTATACTGTGACGCATCGAACCAGGGATTAGGCTGTGTACTCATGCAAAGAGGCAAAGTAATTGCCTATGCATCAAGACAACTAAACATCCATGAGAAGAATTATACAACGCATAACCTAGAATTAGGAGCTGTTATGTTTGCCCTTAAGACTTGGAGGCAATATTTGTATGGTACAAAGAGTGTTATCTATACGGATCATAAGAGCCTTCAACACATATTCGATCAGAAGGAGTTGAATATGCATCAAATGAGGTGGATTGAGTTATTTAGTGATTATGAGTGTGAGATTCGCTACCACCTGGGTAAGGCGAATGTGGTGGCAGATGCACTAAGCAGGAAGGAACAAGTAAAGCCTAGACGTGTACAAGAAATGGCTTTGACTATTCAGTCTGGAATAAGAGGGATGATACTAGCGGTCCAAGGCGAGGCGTTCAAGCAAGAGAACGTACTCGCAGAAAGGCTACATGGCTTGGATCAACAGATGGAAATAAGAGAAGACGAGAGTTTATACTTCCTAGACCGTATATGGGTTCCATTAGTAAGAGGTGGGCGAACGATAATTATAGACGAAGCTCATAAGACTAGGTACTCTGTACATCCTAGAGCGGATAAGATGTACCATGATCTTCAAGATATGTATTGGTGGCCGAGAATGAAGAGGGACATTGCTATTTATATTAGTAAATCTTTAACTTGTTCTAAGGTGAAGGTAGAGCATCAAAGGCCTTCGGGTTTATTGCAACAACCCGATATACCCGAATGGAAGTGGGATAAGATCACTATGGATTTTATCACCAAGTTACCTAAGATGAAGAGTGGGCATGATACGATTTGGGTAATAGTCGACAGACTAACCAAGTCGGCTTATTTTCTTGCAATACGAGAGGATTATAGTACTGAGAGACTAGCAAGGTTTTACATCGATGAGATAGTTGCTCGACACGGAGTTCTTGTGTCGATCATTTCGGATCGAGATGGACGTTTTACATCGTGATTCTGGCAAAAATTACAAAAGGCTTTAGATACATGGTTGGGTATGAGTACAGCTCATGATCCTCAAACGGATGGACAAAGTGAGCGTACAATTCAGACTTTGGAAGATATGTTAAGGGTGTGTGTGGTAGATTTTGGTGGCAATTGGGATGTTCACCTACCGTTAGTAGAATTTTCTTACAATAATAGTTATCATTCGAGCATTCGGTGTGCTCCGTTTGAAGCATTGTATGGAAGGAAATGTAGGTCGCCCATTTTGTGGGCTGAGATTGGGGAAAGTAGTTTGATTGGGCCTGAGTTGGTGCAAGAAACAACTGACAAGGTAGTTTTGATCAAGGAGAAACTCAAAGCGGCAAGAGATCGTCAAAAGAGCTATGCTGACAATAGACGTAAGCCCCTAGAGTTTAAGGTTGGAGATAAAGTGTTACTGAAAGTGTTGCCTTGGAAAGGCGTGATGCGATTTGGAAAGAAAGGTAAGTTGGTACCAAGGTATGTAGGACCATTTGAAATCCTTGAAAGGATTGGCCCTATAGCCTATAGGTTAAGGTTGCCTAAGGAATTGAGTGAGGTGCACGACACGTTCCATGTGTTAAATTTGAAAAAGTGTTTAGCGGAGGCTAATTTTCATGTGCCGTTGGATGAGATCAAGGTCGACAAAAGTCTTCATTTTTCCAAAAAACCCGTAGAGATTATGAACCGTGAAGTTAAGACTTTAAAACGTAGTAGAATTCCGATTGTTAAAGTGCGTTGGGATTCAAAGCATGGTCCTGAGTTTACATAGGAGCGTGAGGACCATATGAAAGCTAGGTATCCCTAACTGTTTGTTGCTAATGATGGTAAATCTGGTGGTTAAATCTTGTGACAAGATTTCCCTAAGGAGGGGATACTGTGACAAACGTGCTTTGAGCAGGTTAGTCAATTGTTAGCATTGACTTGAGTTTCATTTTACGTTATAGTAATTATGTGGTTATGTGATCTTATGTGAGTTGGTTACCAATCTATTGAGCGTGATCGTCTCATGGTGATTGAAGTTATAGTTGTTATGGATATTTTATTTTGTTCACATTTTTAGTGATAATGAAAATGATGGTATAATTTTATGTGCGTTTGTATTTTATGTGTATGTATTATGTATTTACGTATTTAATTAATAGGAGTTCGTTAGAGTAGAAGATTAGTTTAGAAATTTAATTAGGTGAATTTTAGTGGTAATAAGATAGAAAAAAAATATGATTAGAAATGAAATTTATATATAGTTATTTAAGTTAGTTTAATTTAAAAGGGTTTGCTAAAATAAATAAAGGTTTTTATAAAAATATCAAAAATTAAAGGTTTTTGTGTAAATAAAAAATATATATATATAGGGGTGTTTGTTCGACCGGACTTAAGAGAAAAAGAAGGAAAGAAAAACAAATTTTAGTCCAACTACGATTCTAATTAGGTAATTATCCAAACCACTTTCTTTTCACTATAAATACAAACCACTCATTGCTATATTTTTTATATATCCGGTCGAACCAAGAAGCAGAGAAAAAAAAAAGTTTTTTTTATTCAAGATCAATTTGGTGATTTAGGGTTTCAAGAATCAAGGATTAAGGTATGTTCATAAACCCTAGTTGTTTAGTTTTATTTAATTCATGTAACAATAAAGTGATGAATAAATTAGGGTTCATAAAAATCTGTAAATTTAT
The DNA here is from genome assembly GCA_026074375.1 of Tanacetum coccineum. Lineage (NCBI taxonomy): Eukaryota > Viridiplantae > Streptophyta > Magnoliopsida > Asterales > Asteraceae > Tanacetum > Tanacetum coccineum. The sequence goes on from BQNB010070016.1 coordinate 19,827, forward strand.
AATGTTAAATTTAATTAGAAGCGTTTAGGGTTTAATTAGGGACATATTGATGTAATTGGCTAGGGTTGGATCGCGTTTAAATAGGAATTAGGTGTGAGCAGAATTTTAGTTCATGTTGTTCGATTGATATCTCAAGGATGGTAACATTTTTCTTTATGAATCTTATGTCTTTTGATAAGTTCAGAGAGTCTAGTTTCCAAAAAGTCCAGCCCCGAAAGGTTTTGAGGTCGGAAAGTTAGTCAAATAATTTTTGGAAGAAAAGTTGTCAAAACAGTAAATTCGGGTCAGATTTAGGTCCGATTTCGGGGAGTAAACCCATACTTAAATTTCAAATTGGGATTAGCCAAAAATCATAGGTCATATTTTAGGTGTCTATTAACTCTAGTTCCAAGGGCTTGCAATAAAACATTTTCTAAGTATTTTTAAGGATGTCAAACTTTTTGGTGTCCTTTTAGATCCGAATCTGAGTACTTTGTAATGATGAATTTTTATAAAATAGTTCCACTTAGTATTATTTTTTCTAAAATATCACAGTAGCTTACAACTTATTGGGGAGCTATGAGATGTAAGGAGAACCATCAATTAGGTGTTTTAATATTTTATTTATGGTCATGAAGTGACTATAAATTTCTGCCAGAAACTAAAAAGTTGGAAGTTAATGGTTAAGGTTATATAGAGTATGAAAATGATTTGGGAGATGTATATAAAGGATTATAAACTTAGGGTAAGGTTTAGAAGTCCATTATATGATTGTTACATTGGCTTGGGCATTTGCCTAACCGAGTGTAACTTGTGTTTTTGTTGTGTTTAGATTGTGTGCAAGATTTTGTCAAGTAGTTGAGCATCAGGTGAGTTTTATAGTCCCATTTTACTATGTTTTCTTGGGATGGAAATGATGCAAAATATGTTTTGAATTGTTGTAATTACTGTGATTATGTGGTTTAATTTACGCATGGACTTTTATGGAGCTATTATATGTTATGTGCTGCATGTTGTATGATGTCGTATTGGTTTTCGCCTACATTGTGGGTATGAGGTTTCGCCTACTTTGTGTGGGTATGATATTGTGTAGATACGGTACCAAGAGTCTGGGACCGGGGATAACATTCCTCTCTATGACTATATGATGAATTTTGTGGTTTGGATCGGGGGACACGTTCCGTCCCAATGGTGATTATTAATTGAATTCATGTTAGCATGTATATTAGCTAGCTTAATTGTCATGCCATGTTTTATTTTTCTTATAATCATAGTAATTGATTTAAATCTTGTATTGGTGTCGTAAAACCTATGACTCTCTGACACCATTGTGTTGTGATGATATCCATGATGTTACACCTCGTGTTTCCGCCTTGGCAGGGTGTGACAAATACTAAAACTCTTCTAAGACATTGTGAGTGACACAATGGCTTCGTTTATTTTCAAGACGTTGTGAGCGATACAACGATCTCTAAAACCTTCTCAAGACATCGTTAGTGATGCAATTGTCTCTAAAACTTCTTATGACTTTAGATAATCCTCTTTTTGATGATATTGAAACTCGACACATTTGTCGATGCCACTGGTTATTTTACTATTCGACTCCGAATTTGAACATTCTCCTCGTACTTCTGAAACGTATATGTCGTCACGTAATCCGTCGCATGGAAACATGCCGACTAAATCAAACATGACTTTAACCTGTCACATCATAACACTTCATTCTTTTAGAAAACGACTATTAACTTATTCCCTCGTAATGTGTCGTCTGGGAACATCTACTTTTGGAACACGACTCATTAACACCTTATTCTTTTCCTCGTTACTTCATGTGCTTTGGAGGATCATGCCGCCAAAAAGTCAACTTCTAAGTTCAGCAGATATCAAACGACTCTCTATGTTCATTGTGTTGATCGAATAATTCTTTACGTTCATTTTTTTTACCGTTACTATATTTTGATACCCTTGATGCTTACTTCTATGTACTATTATTATGATCAATTGGTTCTTTCATTTGCAACAATTAATTCTACGAATGACTCTTTATAGTCTTCCGATTCGCAATCTGTTGGAACAAATGACTCTTTACGTTCATTTTCTTTGACTGTTTTCTACATTTGTTCGGATCTTCCTTATACTTGCTAAGATCCATTGTTTTATAAACTATTTTGCTGACATCTTAATAAGCTACTTTGCTTTCACCTTATGGACTATTTTGCTACATTATAAAACCATTTAATACTATTTTATACATAATACTAGTTTGACAAAAATGAGCATTTCATCGTTAGTCCTTAATTATACACAGCCTGATCACCTATGTATAATTCAGGAAGGACCATGCTATGCTGGGAGTAGTCACCTAATTTTTTTTTATCAAAATCAATTTTCTACATAAATTCCCAAAAATCAAACATTATATATATTAACTATTATTTATTCAACATTCATTTTGCTACCTTCACCTTTCTGCAAACACTCCGCCATCTGACGGCACTACTTGAACTCTAGGGACCAAAGTTTCCTTAACGGGAGAAGATTGTGACAACCGTCAAAAATCCAAGTTAGCAACCGTTAGTGTTGCATAACATTCTGGTCATATTTTATTTGCATTAAATCCATCCTTAGATTATTGGGTCATTTTGTTCATAACTTTCTATTTCTAAGAACCTTAATCTAGAAATGTGCTTTCTACGTACGATCTTAGGAAAACGTCTTAACGATTAACGATATGCTCAAAGTTCATTCAAACAATGTTAATAATCATAAATAAACATAATACATTCACTTTTATGAACTTAGGTCACTTCGCTCATCATAATTTTCAAATCTTCCGGTAAACCCGATACGGCGTTAATTTTACTTTTAGGCACTTACATTTTAATAACGGACTTAAAACACTTCAAGACTACTTAAGTATATAAATTTAATATTAATATACCTCATACTAAACACTTTATACATTTTTACATTTATATTTACACATTATACAAATTCACACTTAAACCTTATACATTTACACCATTATACTTACAAAAATTATACAAATAATTAGGGGTGTGCACGGTTCGGTTTGGGTCGGTTTTTGGCTAAAACCAAAACCGAACCGAAATATTCAGTTTTTATAACACCAAAAACCAAAAATGCTCGGTTTTTGGCGGTTTGGTTTTTTGGTTTCTCGGTTTTTGCGGTTCGGTTTTTCGGTTTTTTCGGTTTCAAACCGTTTAAATTTGGTTTTTGCAAATTTATATTAATAATTCTTTACGTAGTAAATTGGTTATTTTTTTTAATTTTTTTTTTGTCAATTGGTGACTAATAATGTTTACACAAATTTTTTCAAGTATACACAAATAAAATGAGAGATACACACATGCAGGTGAAAAAATACACATAGTTTGATCATTGTATTTGTAACGAACATATTGTCAAGTAAACACACGTACAAAAGGGGACAAACTATTATAAATATTAAGATAATATATATTATAATAATTTCATCCATAAAATAAATATAAATTTAAAATTTTTAGTTATCATTAATTTATTTATATTATATTAATTATATATTATTATAGAACTGGTTTGGTTTGGTTCGGTTTTTACGGTTTGGTTTTTGAACAAAAACCAAAACCGAACCAAAATTTTTTGGTTTTTAAAAAATTAAAAACTGAACCATCGGTTTCTAGTTTCGGTCGGTTTTTTCGGTTCGGTTTTTTTGGTTTTCGGTTCGGTTTCTTCTGCTCACCCCTACAAATAATTATCAAATAAATACACACTAAATAAAAACAAAAAATATAAAATTTTCCCCCTCCTTGAGACACTAAAAACCGAACATGGTCTTCCTATGGAGTCAATCCTCTTGCTTCCTTTCACATATTTATGCACTCCATTTCCCTATTTTGCCATCATTTTTAATCCATGCTCTCTCTCTATCTCACACAAATTATTCTCTCATCCCTCTTTCTCTCTCTCTAAAAAAACACAAATCTCCTCCTCATCTACTCTCAAAAATCCGGCCACCCTATGACCACCATCATCCACCACTCAAAATCTTGATTAATTACAAGAATCATACTCAAAAAGGCTTATTTCATCATCCTTAACAAGTCTCTTGAGTCATTTTTCATTCAAAGAGTTATCTTATAGAATTTATTCATCTCAGACTCCTCCTTATCTTGCCATTCTCTTGATGTTCACATAGGTAAGACAAGAGTACAAGACTCATTGTGCCTATCTTGTACCCGAAAAGGGCTTTTTAGGGCTTAAAATGAGTCATACTCATTTTACATTTGTTTTAATCTATAAAACCTAGGATACTGTAAATAATATGTTAAAACACTCTAAAAAGATGATGAAATAAACATGGGTTTAGTTTGGGTGATTTGGAGGTCCATTTAACAAAACTAGTAATTAAAATAGACGTAAAAACTATGATTTTATGTTAAATCGGAGGTTGATTGGAACATACAATAAGTTAATCTTTTTTCTAAAGTGGCTACTGATTTGGATACCTAAAAATGTTCTTGGAATACTGGTCATATTAGTATAAAAGTTATACAAGTGGTTGAATGATTTAAATGATAAAACTAGTGGTAAAATGGGACGTAAAATCATGGATTGAAGCTATATCGAGTATAGATTTACATATGTAATGAGTCAAGTTTTTCTCAAAGTACCTATTGAGATTTTGAAGATTATAACATGTATAAAAGATCCATAAATAAATGTTGGGACAAGTCTTGGTCGGGTTGGTGTTAAGGCTAAATACGTAGTACATCAAAAAGTGCAAAAAATCATGTTTTCGGGTCATTTTTAAGACTTAAGAGTTCATACATATAAATGAGATTTATGTTGGTGTTTACTACTGAGATTGATTTGTTTTTATACACCTAGGATGTTCTTAAGAATGCTATTAAGTTTTTATTGATGGGTTAAGTGTTGAGGTATAAAACTAGTTTCATAAAAATGAAACTAAAAATCACGTTTTTGAGTTAAATCAGGTTATATCTTGTTTATACATTAACATAGATTTTGTTATAGCAACCTACTGGTCTTTTCAATAAAAATGATGTTCATGAGTGTTAAAAACAAGTTAGGGCTTGCTTGAGTTGTTTTGGGAGTTTGGGTAAAAAAATTGAGTAAGCGTAAGTTTGGTTAAACCGTAAATAGTGGGCTGTGATTTTGGGTACATATCTTGTTAAGGTCATAACTCATTGATATAAACAGCTTTTGATGTGTTTTAAAAGCCTAAAATTATCTACACATTGTCTAGTTTTTAAAATGTTAGGATTCAAAGGTTGAAAGTGAGTTTTGGTCTGTCAAAATGTAAAAATGGTACGGGTGAGTGATTCTGAAATCATTGGACTGAATTTGTATAACAACTTTAAAAATCCATAACTAATTCATAAAAAGCTTTTTCTACTTGATTCCAACTCTCATGGATTTGTAATAATATTAACTTTACAATAAAGATGAATTTTAAAAATGAAAAACTTGTTTTGATGATTAGTCAACTATTTTATAAAAGACGTTATAAAAACTTACTATTATTTTTGTTAGGTTGCATTTATAACTTCTCGTAATTTCCTAACGTTTATTCCATCGACTTTATCCTATCACTACAAAGTGCGTTCATAGCCTCTTTTCTTATTAATTGTTTTACAAACTCCATGGGGGAGATACATGCTTATTCTTACGTTTGGACGCAAGTACTAAAACTGTATGCTATGCCTGAATATTATTGCCTAAGTACCACTACTGCCACTTATGCCCCCTTTATCATGAGCCGTAAATTGCTTTAGGAAAGTAAACATGAATGTTGTTAATAGATCTATTAGGACTGACCATCCGTGTCCGGGTATGTAATACTTAAATACCATGTCAAACGGACGCATTTACATTTGAAATAATACTTGGGTGTTCTCGCAGAACATAAAATTTTAGGGAATAAATCTAAAAGAATTGGGTTTGAGACGTTAAGGTTCGGTGCCATGAGCTTATTTTAGACTTTTGAATGCGTTTCATTAGTCAACCATTACTTGAAATCTTGCGATCCACTAAACTGCTCGTTGGAGCACTATACTGATTTCTATAACATTACTTGGTTTGCTTGCAAACTGCTTTATTATCAAACCTATGAATTCACTCAACATTATTTGTTGATCTTTTTAGCATGTATATCTTAGGTCCTTAAGGTGTTGTCTTGGAAGGGAGTCGCACGGATATATTTTGAAGACTCTGCATATTATTACATTTGATAAAATTTTATTTTGAAAACATTGTGTTTTGTTAAAACTTTTGGGACCTCTTTTAGTAAAATCTGATGTTTAAAAATATCAAATGTGTAACTTTTTAAAACGTCTCATTTAGAGGTCGTTTTCTGTAACTTGTAATTTGTGCTATAAAGTAGCAACCTCGGTTACCTTCCGCTACTATTTGATTTTTAGGGTGTTACACACCATAAGACGAAGATGGTAAATGACACTTTGTAAAAACTTAATGCAGATAGTAATTATCATCGCCATAGATGTTGTGGTATACACATATCATAAAACAGGAAACCACAACTGCTAGAAATAAAAAGAACCACGGTCCTTTTGACACAGTGTTGTCACACCTCATGTGCGCACAAAAGTTATTGATGATCAGTATTCGACCCCAGAAAAAAAATTAGAGACAAAGCATCTAGGTTCATATCATGTATCTTTTTACAGAGCCGAACACCGAGCAACATAATATGAAACAAACAGACGGTCAATTTACCGCAAAAGAAAGTTAAATTGAGGCTGCAAACATAAAATCAGAACCAAACTTCTCCATGGCTGCAACCACAACCCATAGTAGATGCCCTGCCAACAGACGAAAATCAGTAAATGACACTCTGTAGAAACTGGATGCAGAAAATAAACATCATCGCTGCAACGACTTAGACGTCATTTTAATTGTCATGGGCTCCCGCAAGCTTACAATCACATACTCACACACAATACACACACAATACACACACAATCAGTCGAGTCTTCCGGAGTACGTTCTAACACACACGTAGAAACTCTCACCCATTTTTCACAAAGTATGTGGAAAACGTAAAGGGGTAGGGGGAGGGTGAATACGTTCCCGTTTAAAATCTTTAAACTTTTGTATTAAATAACCGATCAAGTGTGACGTAATATGAAAACTTGAAATAATACTTCTTCAATAATAAAGCAAGTAGAGAGCATATAAAACATGTCATAATAACACAAGCACAAACACAAGCAATAGTATAATGCAAATGTAAACGAGAAGCAGTAAATAAAACAAAACGCAAATCGGACACGATGATTTATAGTGGTTCGGTCCTGAAGCTCCTCTTCGCCCTACTCCACTCCTTGAGTACCCAACTCGAGAGTTACTTTACTAGATCAACAAGCTCCCTTCTCGGTAGAGAAAACCTTATGCAACATTGCTTACACTTTATCTGGTACAAAGCTAAATATCATGTTATAATCCAAGAAAGAACCAACCTAATGTTGCTTATACTTTATCTGGTACAAAGCTAAATACTAAGTCCTTCTTTGGGTACAACCAAACCCGTTGTGTTTTATGGCCCACCATAGCAAGCCTTGTGTTTTATGGCATAAACACATAAACCATCTAATCTAGTTTAATGATATAAGGTGATGATACAAATGTATAATAAAGATCCAAGATACAAATGTCTAGTGGATTCGAAAGCTCAAGTGTAGAATACTAGTAATCTAATGAATCAACCAAGAACAATAAGTGAGATGTGGGTTGGATGTTAGAGAGAAAGATGATGGAAAATGGATGAATGTATTAATGAAATGTATGAATGGAAAATGGAACAACCAACCCTCTCCAAGACTAGGAGAGGGTGTATTTATACTACATTTGGCCGGCCATGGGCTGGAGTTGGGCCACCCATGGGCCTTGGGCCGGACTAGATTACTAATCTAATCCTTATACTAACTACGAGCTAAGACTTGTTACAACTTTGGAAGTGACCGACACTTTTCGTGTTTCCAACAATCTCCCCCTAAGGGAGGTCACTCCAATTTACAAACTTTAAACCTAGCATACTATGCTTTATCCTTAGTCTTTAGCTCGTACTCTTGACTTTCTCTTGTGAATATGTTGTAGTGATCATTGACTTCTTGGATTGAGCTTGTTCCTTGAACTTGTATTTGACATTGTGATCTTGAGCATCTTGAGATCATCAACCAAGCACAATCTCTACGTCATCTTGTAACTTTGCCATCTTGTGGACTTGCGACTTCTGGACCGACATGCTCATACCATTCTTGAAAAGCTTTAATGTTGCATCTTTCTTGAAATTCTTTAACTTTAACACTTTGACACTTCTAGAAAGATGTATGGTATCAGAGTAGCGGAAGTCTTGAAACATGTACTTGAGCTTTCATGATGACTTTATGTTTGTCGGTCGGGTATGAGCATGTGGTTATGGATCTTGTGAGCCAGCTGGAATCAGGAACCTCCACCACCATTTTACATAGCCTGCATAAAACAGTTAGCAATAAAGCAGGGGGACGAATATGGCTTTGTCATTCGTCCAGGTTTGGTTGGAGAAACCATCGGATCCGTAAGGATCGACCTGTGATTAGATAGATTCAATTTAAGAAGAATCTTCTTGACAGGATTTCCAGCTGAAGTATTGAATCTTTCTAACACATAAGTATTAGATTCATCGTACTCAGCATGTTCTCATTATCGGAACGTCTCAAAGCAGACAGCACGATAAGAGTGAACCAGTGAGTTACTATCTCACCGATTGATATAGAAAATTGATTTGAAAATCAATCGGTGTATCACTTACAAAATTGTTTTTGTGACACACCGAGAGTGTTTATCATTTCAAAAATTCACTAACAACCGTTGATCCATTTCCTGGAACAAGTTTGATTCTTATAGAATCGCACCATCGTTTCTTTCCAGTTGTCACAAGTTTGATTCATAAAGAATCGCACAAGTTACCTACCATGAGCTTGTTTGATGTTGGCTCAAGCAGGATTTCCATCTTCATTATGAATTATATCACTCGGATGTTCTGGCAAAATCACAAGGATAATACGTAGGACTCTTTATATATTTCTGTAATTCACATTGTGTGACTTAGCAAGGATAATTTGACAAGTGTCCTAATGAGATTTATGGATGATCTCTTTTGGCTCTAGACTCAATAGTGCACTTTGATTTTAGTGATCGGAGGCTGGAGCTGAGTGCCACCTTTTCAATATCAACTAACTCGGAGTGAGAAAGTTGATAGAAATGCGTGTAATCTCCGTGAGAAATGAAACAAGAGTCTGTTGAGAGACCTTGAGTGGCTAGATAGGGTTGTGCATAGCGTCACTGAGTCCATGACTGTCTTCAATGTCAGAAAACAACTTAGTGTTTCTGACAGATTATGTATTGACTCGATTTCTGCCTAAGTGTATGGAGGGCTTCTTTCTTTTCACCCTTTATCCTTACATTTCTTTTTCATTCTTCAACCCCTTCAATGCTTACTGAGACTTCATAACTAACACCTTGTTGGGTTTATTCTAGTGATAGCTCCATCTCAGTCGGCACTTTTCCTGATTCTCACTTTTTCTCCTTTTGTATCATACCTAAGGACATCTACACTAACTAGTGGATATCCCTGGGTAGATCCCTCCGGTTCTGGTTGGATCATGGGATTTAAATACCTATGTCTAACCACCTTATAACTCCATAAATTTAAATACATGGTTGATCTTTTGGGTATTCCATCACAATAAAAACCAAAATCAGTGAAAAGTTCAATCAAAGTGTTTGATATAAATATCAAAAGATTTACACTTTGAGAGTTTTTCATCATCACTAAAACCTCCCCCTTAACATGTGCACCGTAATCGTAGTACATGCTAAGTGTAGAGTGCATTGAGTCCATTTTATATGATCACATTTCAATACAAGTTAAGTTCAGTTTAATCACATTTTCTCCCCTTATCCAAAATGTTAATCCCTTGATATTTTGGATATCAATTGATTAAATGCTTGGGGACAAAATGTTACACAATAACTATTAGGAACATTTTATTGCTCCCCCTCAATTTTTGAGGGTATATAAGATAGTGCTGAGTATAATCAATTATTTTAAAAATTTTGAATTTACTGAGAAATTCTTGAAAAATTTGTACTCGAGCACATCTTATAATTCACCAATAAGTCTACACAATAATGCACATATTCACAAGATAAGTGTATTGACGAGGGTTGACCTTTTTCAGATGAGAACAACATATGATAAATCATATGGTCCTTTGTAGAAGCCGTAGATCACCCCCGTATGGTCGTCCACCGACAAATCTCTCCAAACTCCTCATTATCCTCCTTGTCTTTAGCCTCTTGTCAATCGCCTGGATCATGGCTCTTGCGTTTGCCTTGTCACGTTGGCTCCAAAAAGTCTGTGGCAAGTACTCCATTCTTATTCCCTTGAGGCGATCATTAAGAGCAGTCCGAACGTCATCTAGAGTACCATCGCTGAACTTGTGTAGTTCGTCAATGCGCATCAATCTGTTCTTCTTGTCTTTATTCTCGTAGATGAATCCTCTTGGATCGGAGTATGGAGTATAAGCGTCTTGTCTTCTCAGATTTGATCTGTACGTGTCGGGCTTGGTGAGGTTAAGTTTCTTCTGATAACTTTCAACACCCAGTTGAAGATCTTCCACACGTCGCTGGATGACAACTCTTCGTGTAAACATTCGTAAGGAGACATTAAATGCAATACGTTCTTCAACGCTTAGATTAGTCACTTTTCCTTGCACAAGAAGAAGCAGCATATCTTCAATGTCTTGGATCCTTAGTCTGTGAAAGTCGCCTTCTTTGAACTTGTAGAGAACATCATCATCCCTTCGTACTGTAATCCAGTCAAGATGCTTATAATCATGCCATTCGACAATTTCAACCATAGTGACAGCAATGATCCGTCTTTGTAGGATTCAGAAGCCCTAGCATAATACTCTTTGTAGGATTCAGAGTTGCGGATGTCCTCGTTGGTTAATGCCACTGGCAAGATAGCCCCGTACAACTGAGTGGCTTCATTCCTTGATATAACATTGATTGTAGTGAACATTGGGTCATCTCTGGCATAGTGCCAATTGACCTTGTTTCTTCTAGGAATTGAAGGATCTTTTTCCATCACATAGTTGACGACTAACTTGGTGAACCGAGGATAGTACATCGCACTGCCCTTCTTCGTATTTTTGGTCTCAATCTTGAAAATGAAGTCTTCCCACAGAAGATATGCATAGTCAACGCTCTTCTTGTTGTACATGCCCCACAAGATTTGAGCTTGAGAGAGACGAAGACTGTCATATGATGGAGTTCCGCAGAGACATTTGTTGATTACAGCAGCAAATGATCTCCATGGTTGATGCAGTTTATTGACATTCACATCAGAGAGCTTCCTTATATCTCCGGAGTGTCCAAGGCTAGCTAGAAAGATGATGATCTCTGACTCAAGAGGTGGGTCAACAAACTTCTTATTACCGACTTTAGGGCAAATTTGAAGGATGTCCCTGAATTGCTCAAGACCGATGATGTGCTTCTTGTTATTCATCTTGAAACGGACCGATCGATTGTGAACATAAGCCGAAGCCCAGAATTCCTGCATATAGATCTCTGGAGCATCAGCAGTAACTTGGAAAGCCTTGTAGAACGGAGTGAGCTTTAGCACATCATAGACCACTTGAAGGGTTGCTTCCTTGGATGTAATATCCGAACTTAAGCGAAGATTGCATTTTCCAATCTTGAGTCGGTCAGTAGGAGCCACCAGTGCGTCATCCAAAGCAATCTGATCTGCTATCGAGAGTGCCATAATTCTGTTTAAGAAAGAGTGAGTACAGTTTATAAGGACACACAATCATTCATTCACGATAACCTTTAAGACTTTTAGCACTTTTGAAGATCAATCTACTTAGAAAGACACATGGTGTGTAAGACAAAGGCACCTATCCTAACAATTAAGTCGAATATAGTTAACCTTGGTTTTGTCAAACGTATACTGTCTATTTTAAACTAAGAGATTTGTTGAATTTTAATCTTAGTTAGAAAAAAATTTGATCTTAAGTGTGTTATGTCAAAAAATTGGTCAAGTGTTGATAACTCTACTCGTTCGGTCCGCAAAGTGTAACACTCGTTTGGTCCTTAGAATATGTGCTTGTTCGATCCTTATTATTAGACACTCATTCGATCAAGTCAAATGGCTCTCGTTCGACCCTTTCTAAGCAACACTCGTTCTATCCCTGTTAAGCAACACTCGTTCGATTGCCCCTTTTAAAAAAATCACTCGTTCGATCACCTTTTTTAAAAAATCACTCGTTCGATCAACACTTAAATACATTCGTTCGATCAACACATAGGGTCCCTCGTTCGATCAACACGTATAGCCACTCGTTCGATCAACACGTGAAACACACTCGTTCGATCAACACTTAGGGTCACTCGTTCGATCAACACTTAGGGTCACTCGTTCGATCAACACGTATAGCCACTCGTTCGATCAACACTTATGGCCACTCGTTCGATCAACACTTATGGTCACTCGTTCGATCAACGCTTATGTCCACTCGTTCGATCAACACATATGGTCACTCGTTCGATCAACGCTTATGTCCACTCGTTCGATCAATACATATGGTCACTCGTTCGATCAACACATAAAGACGCACTCGTTCGATCAATACATAACAACACTCGTTCGATCATTTTCACAACAACACTCGTTCGATCAATGCATTAAGACACTCGTTCGATCCTTTCAACACAACACTCGTTCGATTCACAGCTTATTATTCGATCTACACAGGTTATATTCGTTCGATTTATACAAGTTTGTGCAACAAACGAGTTTCACATTTAACACTTATCCATTTCACTTAGTTATAAACATATCCTATTGTTTCATTATTTCGCATTTTACACAATTTTTCGAACACAAATTTTCAAGAATCATATAAAAACACACAACAAATGATCAAGTCAAGATTACCTATACATTTATTAAGCCTAGAACTACAAAAGCCCTCAATCAATTACACGTTTTCACCATCTTTTGATTTGACGAACCCTAATTTTATAATTAGGGCTGTGATGATCCAAAAATGACGAAAACACACAATTCTTTTAAGGGATTCGAGTTGTTTTAGGAGATGAAGATCGAGGTAAAATTTATACCTTAGATTTGGAATGGAATGATTAAGCTCGATGTAAGTTGTGCGATTGTGATGTGTTCGTGTGTGTGTTTTGAGTGTGAAAGTGAATGAGTGTACAGTGAAATGGGACGGGGTGAGATTTGATGATGTAAAAGTGATTTTTATCTTAAACATATTTGGCCCCCTATGTTTACACAACTTATAAATTTTGCACATTAAGTTTTATAAGGAATACTCAAGATAAACAGCTAGCACACATAGTCCTAAATGTTTTATCTCTCATAT
>BQNB010070017.1:0-33282 GCA_026074375.1 Tanacetum coccineum
TCACATATATTCGTGGCTCATTAAGCCGAAACAATAAGCTATAAGCTCATAATATTTTATATATATAAGCCGAAAACCAAATAAGCCATAAGCTTATAATATAAGTCCAACAAAATCCCTCTTAGTCCAAACCATTAGTCCATTTACAAGTCAACTAATCCATTAGTCCATTTATTAGGCCTTATGGCCTATTAAGGTCTTAAGTATTTAGCCCGATAGCAAAACTTAGTCCATATACAAGTCCACTAAACCATTAGTCCATTTATTAGGCCTTATGGCCCATTAAGGTCTTAAGTATTTAGCCCGATAGCAAAACTTAGTCCATATCTCTTTACATAAGTCCAAAAATATAAACCAAAACCCAATAGACCTTAGGTCCATTAAGCCGAAACAAATATAAGTCAAAATCACATATATATGTGGCTCATTAAGCTGAAATAATAAGCTATAAGCTCATAATATAATATATATATATAAGCCGAAAACCAAATAAGCCATAAGCTTATAATATAAGTCGAAAACCAAATAAGCCATAAGCTTATAATATAAGTCGAAAACCAAATAAGCCATAAGCTTATAATATAAGCCGAAAATAAAAGCTCAAAATAAGCCAAAACCAAGTCCAATAAGCCAAAACCAAGTGGGCCGAGCCCACCTTGGTGTCGGACCGAAGCAACCAAACGGACCCTTATTGGGCCAAACCCAAACCGAAAGGAAACAAACCCAAATAAGTTATAACCTAGCTTATTAAATAAGCGAAGCTTCAAAATAAGCCCTTATTAAGCACTTTTATAAAATGTAAAATTACCACAACAACCATTTTATTCAAACTTAAAAATCCTTTCCCTTCTTCCTTTCTAAGCCGACGCACAAACACCCCCTTTTTTATTTTCGTTTCTAAGATTCGACTTTTACGATGATCAACTTGTACAACTAGTGTTTTAACACCATAATAGCTATAAAAGTACAACTTTAAACAAAGTTTAGAAAACTTACAAGTTTGGATGACCTTGGTTCGGTTTTGACGCGAAAAGAACGAACTTGAATTCCTTTTATATAACCCGCGTGTACTATCTATCAACCCACTATCTATTCTTAACCCGTGTTCTTGGAAAATCTTCAAAATCTTTGTTTCTTGCTTTATTGTGTGCTTCGTCACGATATGGAGAGAAAAAAAGAGATATTTTTTTTGTTATTTTAAAAATGAAAGAATGAATGAAATGGTTGTGGGAGTGGAAGAATATAAGGATACTATGCAAGACATTTTAGCAAAATAATAGCCTTCTTGTCCCCTTATCACCTAGGCATCCAAATGAGAATCCAAGGAGGGTCTCGGGTTTTCCTTTTTGTGTCGGAATCACTTAAAAGCTCAAATTTCATCTATTTAAAACGTCAACCGAACTTAGTTAATGTTTTTATTGCGTTTAAAATCACTTTTCCATAAATCTATGTTATTCACACGACACCTAACATTTTAAATTGTTACAAAAATCCATTTGAGCCGTTGCCGACCGACTCCTGACCGAAAACAAGAATTTTTGACAAAACTCAACCGAACCTTGCTCATCCATTTTAAAAACACTTCAAACCACAAAATAGAAGTTGACAACTTCTATTTGACCATTCCATTTTCTTACGAACGTTACAGTCTTTTACCGAATTTCACGAAAACAACCGTTTTTCTGATAACTTTCCAATCTCACACCCACGATTTACATTTTAAACCAACGTTATTTTAACATTATGAATTTATTAAATAAATAAACCCATTAACACATTCCCAAATTCATTTAAATCTCCACTCTCAAATAAATTATCATGCCGGTACGCACTGCGTGGCGATTTTTTCGCTAAACGCGAGAAAACTTCTCGGAAAGCACTGAAAACCTCAAAACCACTCTAAAATAGAAAAACGAATCAAAAGTAATTCACTTACGAACTCAAAACTTCATCAAACTCCCAGTTAAATTTTAACTGTTTTATGCAAAATAGTCAACTGAAGTCAACTTTTCAGCTTTCATCAGGAAAACTGACAAGATCGAAAGACTTCAAAATACAAAATTATAATATTTTATAATACTTAACCCGGAGCAAATTTACCGGTTATCACAGCTTGGGGCACAACCTATTCTCGATTGGGCAGTTTTGTGATTCAGATTTAAAGGTCGCTTTCAGAAGGAAAACCTATTTCGTCATAAATCTAGAAGGAGTTGATTTGTTGAAAGGAAATCATACAACAAACCTTTACACCATCAGTCTCCATGAAATGGCCTCTGCATCTCTAATTTACCTCATGGTTCGTGCTACTTCTACCAAGTCATGGTTATGGCATCAAAGGTTATCCCATCTTAATTTCGACACCATAAACGACCTTGCTAAAAACGATCTCGTCTCCGGTCTTCTAAAATTCAAATATCATAAAGAACATCTTTGTCCATCATGTGAGCAAAGAAAAACAAAAAGGCATCTCACCCACCCAAACCTGTTCCTTAATTCTCTAAGTAGAGAATTTGACACCTTCATTCATTTTCTGGATTTGTGTGGTACCGATGAGATTCGAAAGTATAATGGAAAGCGGTATGTTCTTTGATAGTGGATGAGTACTCTCGTTACACTTGGTCCCCTCTTTATCAATCAAAAATGAAGCACTAGAGAATTAAAATTTTTGAAAAAATAACAGTTTTCTGCAGGCTTCAGTCATCATTAGAACAGAGCGCCCGACAAGGCAATAGAATTCAAGAGCTCTCGAAGATCTAGTATGGCTGAAGAAAACTTCATAGTGTTGGCATCTCTCACCAAGCGTCTTCTGTCAGAACACCTCAACAAAATGGAGTCGTGGAACGAAGAAATCGGACGTTAGTGGAGGCTGCTATAACAATGTTGATTTTCTCTCGTGCACCGCATTCTTATGGGATAAAGCGATTGCTACTGTGTGCTACACTCAAAACCGCTCCATCATTCACCATCGGTTTGACAAAACACCATACGAGCTCATTAACAGCAGAAAACCAGATAGTTCCTTTCTTTATGTATTCGGGGCTCTCTGTTATCCCAAGAATGATCGTGAAGACATAGGGAAACTTTGTGCAAAAGGTAACATTGGTTTTTTCATTGGTTATTCTGCTAATTCATGTGCTTACAAAGTTTACAACCGAAGGGCAAAGAAAATCATAGAGACAATTGAATGTGACATTTGATGAACTTTCAGCGATGGCTTTTGAACAACGCGTTTCAAAACCCGGGCTTCAAGGCATGACTTCTGAACAAATCCGTTCAGGACTCGATCTTACTTATGCTTCGTCAACAATAACAACTCAACAACCAACTGAACGTGAATTGGATTTACTGTTCGAAGCTATGTATGATGATTACATTGGTGGTCAACCGTCAGCTGCTATAAGAACTACTCTGGCTGCTCAAGCACCTCAAGTTCTTCAAACTCCAACGACAACTACAACCACCGCAAACACCGCACCGACTCTAACTAATTCATCATCTCAAACTACAAATATTCCAAACACTTCACAGGATGTTGATGAGCTCGAAGCACAACAACAACATGTTCAATAACAAGATAATCAAGCTTCACTCTAACCTGAAACAGTTGCTGATAATGTTCTAAATGCTATGCTCGATGGGAATTCATTTGTTAATCCTTTTGCTACTCCATCCACAAGTGCTGCTAAATCATAATCTTTACAATATGTGGATCCATCGAACATGCACACTTTGGATCAACCATACCCTTATGAATATCAGTGGACTATGGATCACCCTCTAGAACAAGTGATAGGAAAACCCTCACGACCCGTTTTGGCATGGAATCAACTCCAAACAGATGGTGACATGTGCATGTGTGCATTAACTGTGAGCACTATGGAACTAAGTAATGTCAAAAAGGCTATAAAAGACCCTGCATGGATTTATTCTATGCAAGCAGAACTTCTTCAGTTCAAATGACTTGATGTATGGGAGTTAGTTCCTCTGCCGGATAACATAAAAGCCCTTACTCAGAAATGGCTATTCAAAAACAAGGTCGATGAAGAGAACACAATCATTAGAAACAAGACTCGTCTGGTTGTGAGAGGGTACCGCCAAAAGGAAGGAATAGATTTTGAAGAATCCTTCACTTCGGTTGCTAGAATGGAAGCTATCAGGATATTTTTGGCATATGCTGCACATAAATCGTTCATCGTGTTTCAAATGGACGTGAAAATTGCTTTCTTGCATGGTATGTTAAAATAAGACGTGTACGTGTGTCAACCTGAATGTTTCATTGATGCTGATCATCCAAGCCATGTCTACAAGTTAAAGAAGGCACTATATGGGTTAAAGCAAGCACCAAGGGCATGGTACAATGAATTGTCAAAGGTTCTCCTACAAAATCACTTCTTCAAAGGCACTATTGATCCTACGTTGTTTATAAGACGCTTCAACGATGACATTCTTGTGGTACAGGTCTATGTGGATGATATTATCTTTGTTTCTACAAACCCTAGATATACTAAATTATTTTCTGACCTTATGAAAATCTACTTTGAAATGTCGATGATAAGGGAAATGACGTTTTTTGTTGGTTTACAAGTTAACCAATTCCCCTGTGGCATCTTCATAAACCAGTCCAACAACATGTTAGAAATCCTTAAAAATATGGAATGGAAACTTGTGATCCCGTTGGAAAATGTGGCAAAATACGAGAATGACTTGTGGCTAGGGGTGAAAGGAAAGTAAAAGTCGCCAAAAAGTGGCGGAATGCTCTCGAAACCAATTCACTTGAGTTAGACCCGGACATTAACATGCTACTTGTTTATTGCGGTTACTAGCTTACGACCAACCGAGAAACACCTCAAGGAGGTTAAAAGAATCTTTCATTATCTCCGGGGAACGGTTAATACGAGTCTCTGGTATACGAAGGATTATGGTTTTGAACTAACCGGATTTTTAGATGCTGATTATGCGGGATGTAAAGACACCTTCAAGAGTTACTTTCGGTGTGGAGCCTCAATTCCTTAGGTCGAAAGCTAGTTAGCTGGTCCTCAAAGAAACAAGACTGTACGGCGCTGTCAACCGCAGAAGCAGAATATGTGTCTTTATCCGCTTGTTGTACCCAAGTCCTTTGGATGCGGACACAGTTAACGGATTATGGCGTTCTCTACAACAAGATTCCATCTTTTGTTGATTCGAAATCAGCCATAGCCATATCCTGCTCAACCGGTCAATACACTCGGAACAAAAAACTCATCGCTGTCCGCTACCATTTCATAAAGGAACACGTGGAAAAGGGTACGATTAAACTGTATTTTGGTCAAAAGACGGGGATTACCACTGGCCGACCTCTTCACCAAGCTCTTCTGTGATTATTCAACTATTCGGTTTGTGCCTTGGTTGCGCAGTTTATCTCCTCAGGAACTTGATCGTCTTGCAAAATCACAGTAATTTCTTTGTATATATCATAATGAAAAACAAAATATAAATCATATAAACCTATAAAAGCAAAATCAAAAATCATTTTTTTCAAAATAAAAAATAAATCTTCTCCCGACACGTCTCTCGACTATCGATAACATTTGCGCACATAGAAATGATGCATTATTATAACCACAGGTGAATAAATGAAGTTCGAGGCGAGAGTTTTTAATGCTTTCAAAAACATGTCCTTTCATCTCTTTTCTCTACGAACTTATAAGTAAAATGTCAGCTTAGGACTCGGTCTCCAAAGAAAGGAAATGTTCATTTATGTTTACATTTATCCTACACAACGGGAAGTTTATGTCTTCTCGGTCTTGAGCATTGTCACATAAACTTTCAAAGTTTTGAATGCTTAAGAGAAGCACTTAGAAATGATAAGTTTTTTAAAATATGATTCTACTATATCATTTTCTTGTTGGCACAATTTTTCAGTTTTTTTTCAAAAAGATTAAATTTCAAATTCTTCCATTATGTTGTGCTCAAAATCTCCCCATCAAAGTTAACTTTATCGTAAATTGAGGGGGAGTTATAATAATAAGTTTATTTCTGCATGCACTCCTGTTTCCAAGAGACTTAGTTAGGTCAAGTGAATTCCGGACTTTATTGTTTTTAATTACTAAACTGTCATAAATTGTAACAAATATGCAATTTTTGAGGGGTGTGAATAGAATTGTGATTAAAAATGTGATCAATAGGATTAATAAAGGTAACGATCTTCAATCTTAAGTTGCGCTCCCAAACCTCGCATGTGCAAAACCTTTTTTATAATATGGTTGCATATATGTAGGGGGGATTTTTGGTAACTTCGGGAAACTCTCAATTGTTCTCCAATGATTTCTCAGACACATTGATTGATGTTTATCAAAAAAGTTTTATGGGTTCTTCATGGCAATACCATAAAGACTGATCCAACCATTTGTTTCTCAAGGGAGTTATAGGCGGTATGGTTATGTATATTCGTTCCATGATTAGGTATATTCGTTCCATAATCTAGCCAGAACCGGAGGGATGTACCCAGGAACACTCCATTAGATAGAGTAGAAGTCCTAGGTATGATCAAAAAAAGGAGTAAAGTAAGAATAAGGGAATAGTGCCGACTGAGATGGAGCTAGTGCTAGAACAAACCCAACAAGGTACTAGTCATGAAGTCTCGATAAGCACTAAAGGGGTTGAAGAATGAAAAAGAATTGTAAGGATAAAGGGTGTAAAGAAAGAAGCCCTCCATACAACCTTAGGTAGAAACTGGGTCAATGCATAATCTATCGGTAATCACAAAGATGATTCTGATATTGAAGACGAGTTATCATGGACCCAGTGATGCAATGCACAACCCTCCCTAGCCACTCAGATTCTCTCAAAAGATTTCTATTTCATTTCTCACGAAGATCAACATGTTTCTATCGGCTTACTCATTCCGAGATCGTTGATATTGAAAAGGTGGCAGTCCGCTCCAGCCTCTGATTACCAAATAACAAATGTGCACTTATAGAGTCTAGAGCCAACGAGATCTATCAAAAATCTCACTAGGACACAAATTCCAATATACAAAATGGCGTACATCATTATATAATATTTGGTATCAAAGAGTCCTACGCATTATCCTTGTGATAATTGCCAGAACATTCAGAGTGATACTCTTTAGTAGGTGACTTGCGAGATTCTAAATGAATCAAGCTTGTGTCAACTGGATATCGATTTTGGTCCAGTATATGAATTGATGACTCAATCAGAAAGATAGTAACTATCTGCTTCACTCTTATCGTGTTGTCAGCTTTGAGATGTTTCGATAATGAGAACAAGCAAGTACGGTGAATCTAATGCAATCGCGTTAGAGGATCCAACACTTCGAGCTGGAAACCCTGTCAAGGAGGTTCTTCTAACATTGAATCTACCTGATCACATGTATAATATTATATACTGTAAAACGGTCCTTACGGAACTGGAAGTTAATGTAACCGAATTATGACGAATGACAAAGCCATATTCGTCTATATTTGTTGTTTATCACTAACATTAATTTTTAGGTATAAGTGGCGGCGTTACAACTTCATTCCAGCTGAGTCAAGATTCACCACCTCATGCTCAATCGACAAAGATAAATACATGATGAAAGCTCAAGTACATGTGTCAAAGTCTTCCGCAATCTCTGATGTACAAGCACTTCCTCAAAAGAACATTATCGACAAGATTGTCGGGCAATAACAAAGATATATCTTACAAGTGGATCAAGTACTACTCCTTCCATTATGTGGTGCAAGTAATCATGTCAAAGAAAATGTTGAGGGAGATTGTTAGCAAGCTTTTAAGACCTTGAGCATGAGGGTAGAGACACTTGATCGCAAGGAGGCATAAAGATTCAAGAATAAAGATTTAGATATCTCAGTAGTCAAGACAAATCAAGGCCAAAGACCATGATATAAGCATTTTGTCAAAAGATATCAAGTTAAAGATCAAGATCTAAGATCACAAACATGCAAAAGGATCTTCACAAGAATTCCCAAGAACACAAGGCTCCAAGCTTCAAGACGTCACAAGAAGTGATCCACAATTCAATGACCACCCTTTAGGGGGAGATTGTTAGCCATGTTTTTATGTAAAGTGATGGTCATTATTATTCCCGAGCCTTGTATAGGAAAATGTAGTTTACAGAAATTCATTTAATCTAATTGGGCCTAAGTGTCGGGCTAAAGCCCATTAGTAAGCTAGTCACCACCCATTAAGGCCCAACATAAACCCCAAGAGGCCAAGCCTCATTTCAAGTATAAATACCCTTCCCTAGCTTGTTAAGGAGGGTGTTGCTTCTCATTTTCTTATAATAGAAGTCACCAATTTTCTCTCTTTTATTTCTCTCTCTAAACCATCTTTCTCTCTCTAAGATTTTTCTTATTTTATGTTTTGAGGTGATGAAATGATAACCTAACACAATTCTTCAAACTTAATCATGGTTCGGTCTTTCTCTTGTTGTGATTCCCGTTTGAGTCGCAACTCGGTTTGCAACGCATCCGCAAACACCCTCGTTTGACTCCCCACAGTTCTCGACGAGCTCTCAGATTTCATCTTTTTTGCCGCACGTGCTCCCGAGGGATGTGGTCTTTTGTCTTGACCGAATAGCTCAACGTTTCCTCCTGACGTGCCCTCGACATTAACCGTCCGAATTGTAACCGGTTCGGGCGCATCCCACTTTGGGGGAATATATCCTACAACGACTCTTGGGTAAATGGTCTTCCTTTATGTTCATCCTTAAACATTTTTTTGCATGCCTTAAAACATCCATCTTATTTTCACCACTTTTACACAAACGTTGTGCGTGTTTGTGTAAAGCATTAAACTTTTGACAATTTGCCTTCAATGTCGACCACTTCGACGTAAGCATGTCTTCGTTGCGTTGGAATGGAGTACTATCAGTGTATGTCGAAAGAACCTTGCCCCAAAACAATCCAACTTTTGGTCTCTTCTGACATTCGGATCCTTGAAAATCGCAATGAAACACTTTTGGGTTTTGTTGTTGTGACGGTTGTGGGTTTTGATAATACTCTGGTGAGTTTTGTTGAAGATGTTGAAATCGTTGTTGAAGTTGTTGTTGTTGTTCGTATTGTTGTTGATTCCTTTGCTCTTGTGTCATATTCGACAAGTTAAATTGGGTAAACGGGGGATATTATGAAGATGAGATTGAGTGTTGAGATGAAGGTGTTGCAGGATTTAAAGAAGATGATGAATTTGGGTTTTGAGGCATCCCGGGGTTATCATGGTGCAATATAAGAGACTTTAATTAGAACGTAATAATACATTTATATATTTTCTACCATGTTCTTTATATAAGAGGTGATACAGCTTGTGTTTCCTTTACATTGGTCACTTTATTCTTTACTCGCACCCGTAATTCTCGTTAAAACTCATGTTTTATGATCCTAAAAGTTTCCATCATTTTCCTAACTTCCCATATTAATATTCTCAATCATTTATGACACATGTTAATGACATTCATCTTACACAACTTGACACTCAACAAACATTGCATCTTAATATGAGACTTGGTTTTGAAAAACTTTTTTCTAGGTCTATGACCAATAAATTATTTCTTTGGAAAACAAAGACGGTTGTTATGATCTTGTCCCACGCTTTATAGGCCAGTTTCATCTAGGCATCTATATTTGCAAGTTGAGAAGAAAAAGAAGGCACATTTGCAAAAGTAACTCGATAGATGCATATTGCTAGTATAGTATTATTTTCTTCCCATTGTCACATGTGTAAAAGAACTTCTCAATCTTGTCACCTTAATGTACTCATGATCACCACCTTCATGTAACTGCAAGCAGATATTAGGAGTATTGCAACAAAGACCAAAAGACATTAGATGCTTATAAGTACGCAAAAGATGCAAATATTAAAATATTATATTGGCTGTAAATGGAGTTTAAATTTACTATACAAATATTCATAACGTATTGTTGTAATATCCATTTTAGAACGAATTTGGGGTTATTATTGGCATTTCTCAAATCAAACACACCCAAAGTATAAGAAACTTCTTATGGGTATAGTACAACATTCTAGGGAAAAATAGAATTTCGTCTATAGCTTATTGTATGTGTATAACTTAAAAAAAGGATCATGTGTAAATAAAGGAGTAATTTATAAAAAAAACTTTCCAACAAGTAACTTCATACCTGAAATGTATGGCCTAAAGAATTATTCAAAGACATTGTCTTCCGTGTTGCCATTATTAACAACTAAGCTAAGCTAAACTTGTAAAGCATTAGAGTCTTAACATTATTGGCATGAAATGACAACCGGAAAAATCATTTTGTAATAGTTATAAATAACCGGTGATAAATTTTATATTTATATCTATATACACATAATTTGTCTTTTAAAAAATAAAAAAGCCACTAATAAAATATGTATATGATATCATAAATCATGCCAATATAAAATTAAAAACAAAATGTTTTGCTAATAAACCTTGACTATAACCCATAATTTTATATTCTAGCTTACGTTTACGTCGTAATCATCTTAAATAATTAAGGGTTTATTGAATTAACCACTTAAGGGTTGCCTAGCGACAAAGAAAGTTGTGGCTATCACTCTAAAATGTGTGAGGTTTCAAGTTCAATTCCTACTAGGTGCAAACAACCTAAAGTGGCGACGCTAACCTCTTAAAAAAGGAAGGCTTTACATGGTTTGAGTATGTGTGGCGGTGGGCTCACAACTTCATCAAGGTTGATCTCAAATTCATCTTTCTTTGCTAACAACATTTGTTCCTTGAAAAACTTCGAATCACGAACCCTGAGTTTCGAACACTCTCTTGCATATGACCCTTTTCATTGTAATTATAGCACTGGAATGTTGGTGTTTTCCCATAATTAGCAGTGGTTCTTGGATTCCTTTGAACTATGTCAGCATTCCTAACATTTTTCTAAACAAAACAATTCCCAGCAATCCTTCTAGAATTCCTGCTGCCGTTTCTAGCATATCCAACATTCTTGCTTTGAATATCCACACGACCATCGTGTATGAAAGCTTGATTCCTAGTGTTTGAGGAAGTACGAAAATGATTATTTGTCAGGGTTAAAAAGTGTTAAGTGATTGCTCGAGCAAGAAGCATAATCATTGTTGAAAGTTTGTATTCTTGATCATCACCTGGTACCTCTCCTTGATAATCATCATCAAAATCATTCACTGAAGGAGGATGGGTGACATAATACGATTGTGGAGATCGAGAATAAGAAGGGCTAGCATATGTGTTTGTAACAAGAGCAAGTGGGTCATGATTTCTAGCTGCTCGTGAAGCATTCACATTTGCTTCATTCTAGCTCAAATAATCATAAAGAAGATCATATTCAGCCTTATGGAGTTGTTTTGATTGACGAACCATTGTAACATATTTACTCTATTCAGGTTGTAGTGAATTAAGAAACTTGGTATTGATTGTAATTTTCGATGGTAAAATTTTGTACTGTTCCATGTTATTCATAAGCCTTGAAAATCTTTATACATAAATTCAAGAGATTCACCAAGCTCAGCATAAAACTTATCAAACTCATTCGTAAGGCTAGAGTCTCTTTCTTGCTTACTCAAATTAGTTCCTTGCATGAGTCTTTTTACATGATTCATTGCTTGAGCAGTTTGACATGCATCAACATAATTGTAGATGTAATTTGGTATGCCTAGAAAATTCATGTTCATTGCATCAATATCTGCTTCAAACGTCTTCTTATCTCCCGCTAGTTCTGCTTCAGTTTGTGTTTTTGTTCGTGGTGCATTTGTTGGACTTGTTGGATATGGTATTTGTTTCATTACATAAGGACCGTGTTTGATTGATTCCCTTGTCATTTTACCTTGCTCTTTTTTGCCATCAACATGCCTCATAAAATGACTTCCCCATGGCACATAACTTCCCTTCTCTAACATCAGAGGTTGGTTTTCTGAAACAGCATCCGCAAGCGATTGTTAATGAGAATTTGTCATGTTTAGTACTTTGTATGTAAATAATGCAAACCGAATCGTTTTAAACACTTGCTATTGTGAAATCAAAATGAATGTTATTGGGTAAAGCAAAATTTCTTCGGTTCTCTGAGTAATCTAATTAAAACTACAAATTCAGTCTACCAAAATCACACAATACAAATGTTCAAAACCGAATTCTGAATTTTGAATTCTATAAATGAGGAACAAATTCTAGCTTCCATATTCTGTGAATGAGGAAAAATTTTTGAATTCCGAAAGTAGAGAATGAGTAACAAAATCACAATTTCGTAACCCCAAAACCCAAAATTTCGTAACCTCTAACACCGTAAACTCAAAATTCCGTAAATTCAATGACTTCTGAATTCAGAAACCCGTATTTCCGTAACTCCAAACTTCCAAAACCCTATTTCCGTAAATCCAAAATCCCGTAAAGTTTGCCCGAAATTCCGTAAATTCAAAGTTTCGAAAGCCTAATATACTGAAAAACCAAAGTTCCGAAAGCCCAAAATACCATACTAAGTTCCGAAACCCTGATTTCTGTAAATTCCAATTCTAAAAAGTTGACTTCTGTAAACTCCAATTTGTGAGTAACCGGTTTTCTTTTGTAATCTTAAAATAAATCCTAAATTCAGAATAATAACCGTTTTTCCGTAAACTCTAACAAAATTCTGAATTCAAAAATATAACTGCTTTCTTTCCGTAAACTTAAATATAATCCCGAATTTGATTTTAATGACTTCAAAAAACACAGTTTTCATAACTGATTTCAAAATTCCTTACGTTCAAACTTGTATTCTCGCGTTTAAAACACTTTACTAACTTAAAAATACACAAAATTCAAACACTAAGAATTCTGAATACAGCCTTTATCACACAACATTTTTCCAAAAATGTGCAAACAATAGGATTTTCGATCAAAGACACAAATTCTTTCGTAAACTATTTGTAATTTTTGCAATATATTTTACTAGTTAACGTATTTTACACAAAATCATAAAATTTTGAAGTAAAATCACGTCAAATAGTAATAATAATACAAAAATGATACAAAAACCTCACGTAAGCCATATCCGAATCTATTTTGATCAAAATAAAAGAAATTTAAACACTTTGATTCATGAATAGTACAATCTAGATCTCTTTCAATGATAGATACCACTTGATATATGTCACTTATGCATTGTATAATGTAGAACCGTAAGAGGGGGTGAATACGGTTTTCTTGACTTCTTTGAAGTTTATAAAACTTCAAGCCTTAAAAGAGCCGAGTGGTGTACTAATCTACTTTGCAATGAGAACAATAAGTAGATAGAGAAAAGAAGAGAGAAGAAGAGACACCACGATATATACTGGTTCGGGAAGGGGGCTTAGTCCTTCCGTACTTCCAGTTGCGAATCTACGACACCGATAGTATAATCCTTATGGTGGACTACAAACCGTATTACAATCTAACTCCACCAACTTTCAACAAAGCTCGGTGCTCACACAGAAGAGTTACTACCTACGGTATTCCGCCCTTGGAATCCACCCCTAACAACCCGTGATCCGACTTAATCTATAAACTCTAAAATCCTTCCTTTAGGAGCTTTCCAAAACCCCAACTAGATCCTCAATGATCTAGGCTTGATCCCACAGATACAAGACTTCCCTTACAACTCGATTAAATAAAAAGATAGACGGTGAACCAAGCCCTAACCTAACCTAGAGACTCGATTCTAATAGAAAGGGTATGAGAAAGAAGACCATCGACAAAACACACAAGTGTTTATTAAGCACTTGTGTAGACCTCTTGCAGAGATGTGTGTTCTTCAATGGATGATATAGGAGAAGATTAAGAACACTTGATGTTTAAACTTGGAGGATTAGAGGAGAGAAAAGAGAGGAAAGAATGTTTGCAATAGGTGAGGAATACAAATGATAAGGGTGGGTATTTATAGGCCAAGGATCCCAAAATGTGAAAAACATATCGAGTCTGGCGTACTGCCCACGCGTCAGCGCGTGGCCAGCGCGCCAGTTTCTCGAAATTGTTTTTCTTCGGGATCTTGGCGTTTTAAATACCCGCACTTGTTAAACCCCCAATTGTATTTCATGCTATGACCTTTCAATCATTCTTATGCTCAGGTTCAACCAGCTCAAATAGCCATTTGATAAAACGTTTGTGAAGTATTAAAAGCGTTTTGCTTATTCGATAATGAAAAGAGAGAAGACGATTATTGGAAAGGGGTATTTTGGGTATTCCTCAAAATCTAACTAGCTTAGTTGGGATCCAACTAAAGATTTGAAATTGCTAGTTAGGATACAAGAGAATATTCTTGTAATATTCTTTGATTGGAGAGAAAGAGAGAAAGATTTGAAATTTTAATTTCAAATACTTTAAGCACATGTTGGATAAGAATGTATGAGGTGTGTATGAGTTGTCATGATGTGACATAACGGAGCCTCTTGATCTTAGTTTGAAATATAGGGTAAGTATGTGAATAGGACACTTGATTAAGTGGCAAGATCAAGGGTAGAGAGAGATGTGCTTTTTATGTGAGTAAAAAGTGAATGTTTGTGAGAGAGGTTGTATTTGTTTGAGATGAGAGATCAATCTAATGGTTGAGAAGAGAATGAGGGAGTTTGGATTAATGAGGTGGCTTGATCAAGGGTAGAAGAGAAAGTGTGTTTGTTGTGTTTGTTTGAGAAGCAATCCAAGGGTTGAGAAAAGAGTGTGGGAAGTTAGATTGATGACATGGCTTGATCAAAAGTTAATATGAGAGTGTGTGTGAGTGTATGTGGTTTATAATTCATTGGAGAAAAAGGTGAATAGTTTATATGTGGTGGAGAATGTTTTGAAAAGATATATAATATATTGTTTGGAATGTAGGGAACATAGAATTACAACAAGTACAAGGATAGTACATTGTTTAAGGAAATGTGAGTTGGCATATGGAGGATAAGATTTGAGGTTAAATTGGTGAAGGTTTATGTGTATGAAGGTTTGAAGATGAAGATAAGAATGAAATCAAAGGGATTTAGGTTAATAATCACATTGCCAATAAGAGAAGAAAGAGTGGGCATATGTGATTATAGGATTGTTTAGGAAGAAGATGTTTGGAATATGTGTAGAAGAGATGAAATTACTTGTTGGGTAAGAATGATAAACAAGTGATTAGTAAGAATGGGTAGAAGGCTTGTGTAGAGGAAGTGTGGACTTGTACATGTGAGGAATACATGTAAGTTTGTAAAATATTTGTATAGGTAAGGAAGTGAGAAAAGTCAAAGTATGATTAACTTCCAAATACCACAAACTCAATTAGTTATTTAGACTTTAATCCATAACAATCAACAATGGACTTGATCATTAATCATCTTGATGAAAACAATCTAAGTACTTTGCATCTTAAGTAAAACATATCTTATAACGGGAAAGGATGCGTTTACGCAAAGTGACCTTTGACTTAGTTTGACCAATAAGGGAGTAAACCCGTTACGTGATTAGGAACAACGTAAATCCATATTAAGGTCAAATAATTACTTTTCCGTGTTGGTATGTTGAAAATATAATCATACTAGGTTTAGAAAGAAGTCTCGGCCTTGGCTAGAGGCGTTTTGTAACACCCCCAAATTGGGTCGCAGCGGAATGATGTGTATCCGGGAGCGTTACATTACAGATCAATAGCACAAGATATGAGAACGACCTCAAGAAGAGTCGTTTAAAATACGATACATTGGATTTATTGAAATCGTTTGATACAAAGCACGAAGGCTTAAATTGTTCAACATTTGAAATAAAGATTCTAGATCATAACAATCGTCCCGAAATATAATGACTCTAAATCTTTATGCATGACACCCAAAAGACTATCCCAATGTATCCTGTGCACCTCGTGCATCATTGACCTGAGAAAAACATGCTTAAAACGTCAACATAAAGTTGGTGAATTCATAGGTTTATGTAAATGAAATGTTGGACCGTAAGATTTTCAAGTGTATGATAATGCAACATATGCAAACATCACAAATGTAATTACGTTTCCCTAAGCTCATGACACCGAAGCTCGACATGTATGAATGCAATATAAATATTGCCACATTGCCCGTGATGATGTTCTAACCCGCAACATCCGAATCCGACATGGTATACATCCGTTGGTTCACTCCGTGACACCAGTGAGAGCTACTCACCCGGATGGGGATGTCAACCCCAATAGATCTATTTATAACATTCGCGCTCACACAAAGTAATTGACAGTTCATGATAATGGGCTCAAAGGGTTATCGCTACTTAGGCAAACACGTAATCATGATAAAATGTACACTTACGTCCAATTTGTAAAACAAAGCATGTTTCTCACCCCAAAAGATATAAAACATTTATCCAAAACGAGTAAAAGTGGGGCTATGAACTCACATTGAGTATTGATAATGTAGAAGCAAAGTAGTGTCACGAAAAAAAACAAGAAAACAGTCAAGTCCTATCATGGTTTAGCTTTCCTGTTAGAAGCTTGAATACAGGATGTATACAAATGTTGATAGTTTGCGACATACTGTACATTGTTGCATACTTTCATTTATATTAAGTGATCATTGTGTTGTATATATTTCTGGACTATATCCAAGTACTTTGTTATGATTATTGAGGAAATAAAAGTGTTTGAGCAATTTTGTGTTTGAAAACAATCATAGTATTCACTGTAAGTGTGACATTTGATTGAACCTACTGCCAATATCACATATTTTCAAAGAATCCTACTCTTTAAGGTCCTTTGATTCTTGCTTCTCAATAATATTCTCAATGACACGACTCATGTTGGTAGTTATTGCTAGCATGAGTTTAATTGCTTTATGGATGGAGGAGAGCATATTACTGTTTCCTTCACTAAGATCTTTGATTTAGTTGGTCGTATTTATTGTATTTTCATAATAAATTAAGGAGCCATGCTCAATGTGATTTGGGCTTAGGGGATTCACTATCTTATCCCAAATCCTAACTTCCCTTATCAAAGAAGGGGGGATCCCGATGTTATAGATTCTAGTTATCACTTCTTCATTAGGTGATTGTGAAATGACCACAATATCACTGTTAACTTCTTCGTCATTAGGGTGAGCATTTGCGTTAAAGTTAGATTTATAACTTGAGATTTCAAACATCTCATTGTCAAGCACACTATTTGGAGAGCCAACTTGATTATCCTAAAGCACCATAATTTTATGGGTATTTATGATGGTATAGATGATAGTGATTTAGTTGATATCATTTTATAGAGGTGAGATTTGTGTTAGGTAAAGTATTTTGAATTTAGCAAGTAGCTTTTGAGAGACTAGACTTAGTAATTTTGATTCTTTAAATTTTAAGGTAGTTATTCCTTTTGTAAGTAAGGTACTATGTTGGGAAGGAGATTATGCCTTGGTGATTCGAAGTTTTAGGTTGAGAATCTAATGATACTTGGTTGAAACTAAGGTTATTGTTTAAATCTTTTTAGTTTGATATTGGAGTTGGATGATTTAGTTACACAAGCTAGTTCCTACAAGTATGCATGCATTTACCAAAGATTGTCCATGCATAATACTTTCATTGTAGTTTGTTGTGTAGAGATCCTTAATCATTATTTTGGATTTTCAGAGATGATAACTTTATTTTCATTGCATTACAAGGAAAATACTTAGGATCTTGGATGAGTGGTCCAAGTTATCAATCATACTTCAATGTGTATTTTTAATCCTTCTTGGATATTTTACACATATTGGGCGCATAATCCATTATACAATAGCAAAGTGTCGTTAACTATAATATCTCGGACTTATGGTCGATGTGTTGTGTCAACATTGATTCTAACACGAAAGGACTATATTATCATGTTTATTCTTTGTGTATTTTAGTATGTTATACAATACCATACCGAATTCAATTTCAAAAGAATTCTCTTTAACTACGTGAGTAGTTTGTAAGTTCGAATAAAGTTATTTTCTTTTCTTTTCTTTTATATCCTAATACACATAGCATGCAATCAACACATAAAATGAGCAAGTTGACACAAATAAAACATTTTCAACACAAGGGTGAGTTGTGATCCAATGTGATTTTGTCAATGAATGTGTCTATTTAATCTTTCATGTATATCATGGGGAATAGAGCATGCAATGTTGTGAATAAATCGATTTCACATATTTGAATATGTGAGGCGATGATTATTACAATATTGACAAGATGTAGATCAAAATTCTTGTTCATAGCACATAAGTTAGTGTTGGTTTGTGCTCATGTCATACGAATATTTATACGGCTAGAAATACGTGAGCCTACGGGGTCACACACGTTATACATTTAGATATCATTCTATTAATTTTAATAATAATATAATTGTATATTTATTATTTATATTAATATATGATTTGACGAATAAACACTAACGGTCGTTAATTAGTTAATTAATTGTAACTAACTAATAAGGCTTTTTAATTAATGGTAATTAAATGTAATTAACTATAAATAATTAGAAAAGTCAAATCAACCCCAAGGGGGGTGGGACTTTGGTTCGACCGACTATAAAACCCAAAGGGGGTTGGATTGGGCTTTAAGCTATCTTTTCCTACAAGGAATGTAATTTAGGTAAACCCTAAATTAATCTTTATATAAGGAGGATCCTAGAGCTTGTAATTCTCATACCTTCCCTCTCTCCTCTCTGGTTCAATCGCAGGAAATAACCCAAAAGGGTTTTTTAGTTTTGATTTTATTAGTGTTTACATATTCGTTAGTCAAGAACTAGCATTCGGGTGATACTGCTAGACGTGTAGTGTATGAACTTCGTGAAGGTTACTTACTTTAGTAACTTGAAGTAGTTTTCGGTAAAGCACGTTTATTACACACGTGCGTGTACTTCAAGATCCTCGTTCATCATTAACTTAATTGCATAACGGTATGTTTCCTTATTTATGTTTTTATGTGTTAATTATTTATGCTATATGAATAATATCCGCTGCGTAGCTCATAGAATATTATGTGTAATATTATGGTTATTTAGATAACAATTTCCAACAGTGGCATCACGAGCCATATCATATAGCGTAGTAATTACATAAAAAACGTAAACATATGTAAAATACGACGCGTATATATGTGTAATTGTTGCTTTTTTATGTGAAAGTTTATTTTAGGAAATTATTTAGAGAAATAATCTTGCTTAAAATAAGTCACATAATTAAGGTAATAATATATATGGATATATTTTACATGATTTAAATCTAAAAGCTTTAATTGTTTTAATTGTGCTTTAGATTTGCTGTAAATATTTGTTGCTTATTTATCCTGTTATAAATTGTCAACCATGGATTACATGCATGTAACCCATGGTTTATGAAGCTTAAATATCTATATGCATGATAATTTGTTATGTGAATTATTTAATTGCAATATTAGGGAAGACCCTTTGTTGAATTAATTGCGTAACTGATTCTAGTTTAGTATGATTAATTTTGTTTAATATGTTTTGCATGTTTTATATTTGTGGCGTTTTATAATTATGCAAAAACGATTTTCAAAATTAATCTGGACTAAAAGTACATGATTTTTATTGTGTGTATATTGGTACATACACTTTGCAAAATCATGAACTATACGTAAATTTTGTAATTTTCTTGCAAAACGTTCTATAACGCAGAGGTTTAGTGGTTTCCGCAAGGGAACCCGCGACGGAACATGCAAGAATACACAAATTTTACATAAACGGTTTTAACAGTATTTTAAGTATGTCGTTAAATCGTTACTAGGGTTTGATTATTTCTCATGGGGAATTAACCTTATCCGTAGTAAAATCTTTATACTTAGAAATATTGTAAAAGTGGTAACTTTAATTTTATAAATGGCATGAAAATTTATAAAATTGAAGGATTTATAGAAAGTTTTTAAAACAAAAAAATGAAAAGGTTTTAAAATAAACTATTGTCATAAGGTTGTATGCATGCTTCCTTATACACAAATTTTGATAACATCGTTTTATCAATTTATACCCTAAAAAGTTAAGTCAGTGTCATCCAAGTATGAAATCACTTGACTTTATTCTTTTACTCTAAGACAGTCTTAGGTGAATTTGCAAAACAAGGTAATATAACAATCGTATGGTCAGACCTATAAAATTATTGATGGAGTATTGGACCACTTAAATTGAGTATGGTTGGTCAGACCTTCGACCCGAGGCACACAATGGGGTGAAACATGCTACTTGATATTATAATTCTGGATTATATTGCCTTGTGCCCCATAAAACTAAGAGTTGCACATGTTGACAATTATCTCACGCAAATTACCTTTTGAGTTATACCATTTCTAGTAGATCAACTGCATTAATGGTATATCGTCAAGTTGGATCTTAGACTCTTATTAAAAATTAATTGTTTATTTTTAAAATAAACATGGGTAGTTAATTTTATAAAAGATAATAATTAACGAAAATACTAATATTTTCTGAACTTT
The DNA here is from genome assembly GCA_026074375.1 of Tanacetum coccineum. Lineage (NCBI taxonomy): Eukaryota > Viridiplantae > Streptophyta > Magnoliopsida > Asterales > Asteraceae > Tanacetum > Tanacetum coccineum. The sequence continues at coordinate 20,393 of BQNB010070017.1, forward strand.
TGATTGTTTTGTAGATGGCTGCTGCTGCCCAAAACACAAACAATACGACTATCAGGTCAATTCTCCTGGCGGAGAAACTTACTGGTTCGAATTTCACAAACTGGTATCGCAATCTTAGGATTGTTCTTGTTGGGATTAAAAGACTTCTTGATGATCTTAGAGTTACTGCTGCTAAGGTTTGTGTTACTGCTGCTAAGCTAAAGTTAGTGCTGTTTATTAACTTTAATGAAAAATATGCTAAGTAGTTATTGTTGCTAGTATAAAGTTAGTACTGCTAGCTCACAGTTACTACTGCTAGTATAAAGTTAGTACTGCTAGCTCACAGTTACTACTGCTAGTGTATATTAGTATTGCTAGTGTAAAGTTAGTACTGCTGGTGAAGATTGAAAAAAATATTCTAAGTAGTTACTAGTGCTTGTACACAGTTAATGCTACTGGTGTATAAGTTACTACTGCTTGTGTTAAAAGTTAATGCTGCTAGTACAAAAGTTACAACTGCTCAAAGATTAAGACTGCTGAAAGAGTTTCTATTGTCTGAGAAAGGATAAAGACAGAAGAAAGAATAAAGATTGTTTGGAGATCAAGATTACTTACGTGATAAGTATTAGTTATTTATAGAATAGATCATAGAGAATATTCTAAGTCTCAGGAATATATTGTAAATTAACTAGGACTCTTTGGTGTATAAAAGGAGGTCCTAAGGCATAGAGTTTGCCATCTAGAATTCTTTTGTTTTGATATCGTTATAGCTTTAAGGTTTTGTAACCCTAATACTAGGAGAGTATTCATATTATTCTTAATAATATTAGAGCTTTTATTATTTGTTGAATTCATTGTGTTTTACTGTTTCATTAAGAATTCTTCTAATATTAAAGATTAGATTCTGCATAATCTTTAATACACATAACAAAGTTTCTACTATAGTTGTGTTAGATTTATCTGATATAACTAAACCTTAAACAACCTTAAGGAATTTGATCTATTAAAGTAGGATCCAACAAGAGGTATTCTACTCCTGGGACAACAAGTGGTATCAGAGCTTGTTACTTTAAGAAACTTTGCTAGAAGATATGGATCAAGACTCTGTACACATGGTGGCTGCATCAAAGGTTCCTATGCTCAAAGCGGGTGAGTTTGATTTATGGAGGATGAGGATCAAACAATACATCTAGATGATTGATTATGCATTATGGGAAGTCATAGAGAATGGAAACACTGAACCAAAAACAACAGTTGTGGAAGGTGTTGAGAAAGTAATACCTCCTACAACTGTTGAAGAGAAGGCTAAAAAAAGATTAAAGGTGAAGGCCAAAAGTCCCTTAATGATGGGCATTCCTAATGAACATCAATGAAAGTTTAACTCAATTAAGGATGCTAAGCTATTAATGGAAGCTGTAGAAAAGAGATTTGGTGGGAATGCAGTTACTAAGAAGACCCAAAGAAATCTTTTAAAGTAGCAGTATGAAAACTTCACTGCTCTAAGCTCAGAGATGATTGATCAAACCTTTAATAGGCTTCAAAAGCTTGTGAGTCAGTTGGAGATTTTAGGAGAAACGATTTCACAAGAAGATGTGAACCAGAAGCTATTAAGGAGCTTGTCATCTGAGTGGAACACACATGCTCTTGTATGGAGAAATAAAGCTAAGTTAGAAACAATGAGCATGGATGACCTCTATAACAACCTAAAGGTGTATAAACCAGAAGTCAAAGGGACGTCTAGCTCAAATTTAAGCACACAGAACATGGCTTTTGTGTCCTCGTCAAATAACAACTCTGGCAGCAGTAATGAAGTAGTTAATACTGCTTATGGAGTTTCTACTACCAGCACTTAAGTTAATACTGTTAACTCTTCAAATGTTGATAACTTGAGTGATGTTGTTATTTATGCATTCTTGGCTAGTCAACCAAATAGTCATTAACTTGTTACTGAGGACTTATAACAAATTCATCCAGATGACATTGAAGAGATGGATTTGAGATGGCAAATGGCCATGTTGACTATGACGGCTTGAAGATTCTTGAAGAATATTGGAAAGAGGCTTACAGTCAATAGCAATGAGAATATTAACTTTGACAAGTCACAGATGTGGCTATCTGGAGATTAGAGCCATATACTCCTACGATGAATTGAGATCATGTTCACAAATTACAAAGAGCTCATGTCAAGTCTTGGACCATATTTGGAAACGAAGTTTAATTCTCGCATGTGATGCATTTCTTGTCATATATTACATGTTGAATCTCTCTCAAGTCTCGATCCGCCTCCTATGAACTATTAGTGATAGATAGATTGCAGCCGTTTCCTATCCTCATCATTGGCATCTTCGCAACTAAGCTTTTCTGTAATATTGCGATCGATAGCACTAATGGGAATCCAATACTTACTACGTGTATTGGAATTATGCACTTTCGTCTCGCACATCGCGCCATATTAAGATCATTCTAAAGTTCGCCGTCACGAATGTTTAGAAGTGCTTAGTAGATTGATTCCTCTTGGTTTGATCGCTTCATTATTATTCTTTCATGGTGTCCTTCTTGGTGCATCTATGGTGAAGTTTTATAGTCTTGCTTATAAAACTTAAATGTTTCGTTACAAAGTACGCCAGCGATGGGAAGATAGCATAAAGTTAGAACAGTAGCTATGGGCTGATGTGTATAGTATATGTAGAATAAGAATACACCAAGTGATGTGCTGTTGTTAGATGTGCCTATTCATACATAGCATATATGGGAATCCTATAGTAGATAGAAAATGCTTCTAACGCCCTCCCATAGTGCAACGTTTTTTTAATCGATTAGACATATATGTAAATGCATGAGTGGATCCTAATTGTCTCCCGCAGACAATACTAGCTAATATCACTGAATGTATAAATTCACTCGCTAATGTTGTGTTCATTGTCTGTGATGTCGTTCCTTCTACGTATGTTCTTAGCAGCTTTTCTCGATCGACCTTAACACCTTATATTGCGCTGGTCGTCTCCCCAGTCTCCATGTGGTTTGACAACTTCTTGTGTCGGGTGTGTTGATGTTTTCATGGTTTGGTATGATGTCCTGAGTAAGATAATTATGCACTCTTCAGTGGGAGCTAGCGTTGTTCAAATAATTAGCGTGACAATTTGTTGTCATATGAGTGACAAGGTAGACTTAATGAAAGTTAGTAGAGTAGTATTGAGAGCAGAGTAACCATCGCACAGGAAGGTAGGTCTGTCGAGTCATATATCTATCGATGCAGCGTATTTCATGCATATACTCTCCCCCCCCACCCCCCCCCCCCCCCCGCCCGCCCCTTGCATTTATACATACAACCTGACTTTGGTGAGATCTCGATGAGCTTAATGACCGAGTTAGTAATTCTATGCACTTAATGATTTAGAGCGGAAGTGCACAGAGAAGTTCATTTAACGGATGATTGTATAGTCACGACATCTTTTCGATATGCTCTACGTGATTCGTACTTCTCTGTATTCGTATAGAGTCTCTGTCTCGATACTTATCATGCAGCGTAGACGTAATTGTGCTTATGCAGTGTAGCATCTGTATTTTAGCATACTATGAGTTTGCTTCGTCTCGATGCTAATTGTCAGTAACTTAGGGATGAAGGGACATCTGGAGAAGCGGCAAACGAGATGAGTTAGGAAGCGTAACTAAGTTTAGTAGAGATGAAGCAGTTGCAATAACGAATGTGTGGTAAGTTACCGAATTCTCTATCTGAGGTATAGGTGTTACTTTGAGTGTCGTTTATAAACTTTTCATTCATTATGTAGAATAAATGTGCACAATGTCAGAATGAGTACTTGTGAGTGAGAATGGTTGCACTTCGTATTTACGCGCTTGAATAGGAAACTAATGTAGATCGTACAAAGACGTACTGCTTTTTAGTCATTTTGATGAGTGTCATTGTTAGTGATTCGCTACTCTAGCTACATGTGTGTGATATTGTACTACCACTTGTCTGTAGCTAACTGTAGATACGAATGTGTCATGTTGTCATGTTAGAGGTGATCTCACCCTACGCATGTTGTGCTATATGTTTAGAATATTTGGCAGTCGAGTTAATAATAGTATCTCATTTACTCATTAGTACCCTCAACCTTTGTTGTTATCACGATCTTTTAGTGTGCAAGATCCACGCAGTTACACACCATTGACTTAGTGACGCACGAGTCTTAGAATAAGAAAGAAACTTATGCCAATCTTGGTTGCGTCCACGCTAAGCAGATAACGTCGTAGAGAAAACTTGAAGTGGCGATTTCGATTGTCATACCTCAGAGACTCTCGCTTTGTTACGGATCTATAATGCCACAATATAAACACTCACATTAGTACTCTTCATGAGTGCCCAGTAGATCACGTGGCCACATGGACAGTCGTGTTATGTAGAAACAATGAATCTTACTTAACATAGTGAAGTTTTTAAGTATGAATCTTCAAAGAACAGATCTTCGACACGCTTGAGGTGGTGAAGAAATGTAAGATACTTTCTATTTATAGATATGTACCATAGGTTGTAACTATACTAAAGTGTACTCTAGACAGAATTATAGTCAAAAGAAAGTTAGCTATAATACTCACAGAACAAAAGGACGCGGGAACAATTTGTTTCAGTTTATGTTCACCAATACATTCAAATCCAATTAAATCGAATTGGCAATTAGTGAGCCAACATGTTTTCAAAATTTTGAATTACAACCCGACCACATCATGGAAAGATACATTTTTTTAAGACTATGCAATGGTAGTTCGTATTGGTTGATTGAATTACATTTGATTATGAGTGGAATGTAGGTTGCCATGTATTTTGGTGATCTATGTCTGGTGATTCGATGGCTTTGTCATAACCTAATAATTAAAACCACATCAAATATCATATTTTATTATCTTCTCTTCATATATGTATTGTTCTGTATTAAACTTGGGATGCGCTAGTGTGTAGACCTAGGTATGTAAGCAAATGTGGAGCTATTACAGGTTACTTTACTCTGAGATATAGAACCTAAGTGTTATACACAAACGCTTCCTTTTAATTATTTTTTAGCTGCATTACTCAAACATGTCCAAAAAAACAAATGATTCGTGCGCTTTCATACGACTTTTGTTCATAAGAGGGGACCATTTAGATGAATGTATTGCCACAAAAACGTTTTTAGATTGTATAGTTAACAATTGCATAAGATAGAAACGAATTTTATTTATGATCCATGAACGGTAGTAGGTTTAGATTTGGAAGTGTTCAGAAATTGTGTGTTTGTCTTTGTTTGCAAATTTTTGACCCCAAACACACTCAATCTTGCAAATCGTATGTCTACATGGGAGGGGTAAGAGGGAGGAAACATATTAGTTATCCATTGTGTTGATTGTAGTACCTAATTGTACATACAATTACACATAGGAAAATTTATATAATTACTCTAATTATATTTTGATTTTTGTTCAACATGACCCCTAGTACACCAAATTGTAAATGAAAATAAATGAGAAAATATGACATACAATTGATAATCTTTGTTTGGTGTTAGGATTGATTTATTTAATGTCGCATTTGATCTTTCAATTAGTGTTATGTAATGGTCTTAATTTTAAGTAGTTTGGTGGTTTTTTGGTCGGGTTGGTCGGATTCGTCAAATGCGTTGGATAGAGGGAAAAGAGAATGTATTGATATTGTAGTTTTAGAATAGATATGAAGGTTAGACACGACTTAATGCTCTCACTGGTGGCTAGGGTCCTCATATAGATATGGGGAGCCGCCGTTTTAATCCATAAGGCACGGCCCGATTGTTAGAGATTTTAGGGGGAGGTGAGGTTCGCCCTCAAGGTGAGGGCTTTTATGCGATTCCTCCATTAAACTTTGATAAGTATGAATTTTTCACAAGAGAGGAAGTTTTAATAATGCCATTTTATGCAATTAAAATGATACAATCAAAGTACTTCGGATGTGAAGTATTTAAGGGTTGTCATGACACAGAAGCGTGAAACACGGACTAGATCGAGACAGATAGACAATGAGGTAGACTGATTTAATGTAAATATGTTTCATCATTCCTTAAACCAAGGACGTAGATGTTTAAGATTCAGCGTTTTTTAAGGGGGTTAAGTTAGAATGTCGTGCGTTGATGTGTCTTGTCGTAGACGAGACGACACTTTTTCGATTGAGATATGTCATTGTGACTTTATCTCCAGAAGATATGTGGTGTATGTATTTCGGAAATAACGTTGCTTGTGTTTGGGTTCGTGACACTTTTTCGATAGAGATATGTCCTTTCTGGACATTATCACGAAGAAAGTGGTGACGAATTTCGATGTGTTTGGTTCGAGAATGTTGCACCGGGTTTTTGCTAAGGTCAATTGCGCCTTTATTGTCACACATGATCGGGATGTCGTCGACTCGTACGTCGTAGTTGATAAGAGCTTGTTTCATTCATAGTGCTTGTTGACATGCCTTTCCGGCGCTTACGTATTCGGCTTCGATAGTGGATATAGCAAGAGCGGTTTGTTTCTTCGAGAACCAAGATGTCAAACAACATCCTACGAACGTACAAATACCGCTAGTGCTCTTTCGGTCCACATAATCTCCCGCATGATTAGAGTCGGCATATACTACGGTTTCTATGCCGGTCCCCTTAGGATACCATAATCCTAAGTGCGTAGTGCCTTTAATGTATCGGAAGATACGCTTAACCGATTCAAGGTGAGATGTTTTGGGAGCCTCTTGGAAGCGGGCACAAAGGCAGACACTAAACATGATATCGGGCCTACTTGTCGTTAGGTATAATAAACTACCTATCATGCCTCGATACTTAGTACTATCTACCGACTCACACTTTTCATATTTTGTGAGTTTAGTATCGGAGGACATGGGGGTTTTCATTGGTTTAGAATCTTCTAAGCCAAATTTCTTAAGCATTTCTTTAATATACTTAGATTGATTAAAGAAGATACCATCTTCCATTTGTTTTATTTGTAATCCAAGGAAGAAGTTAAGTTCACCCATCATGCTCATCTCGAACTCGTCATGCATGATTTTGGCAAATTCATCACACATGTCTTGACAAGTCAAGCCGAATATAATGTCGTTAACATATATTTGAACGATAGTGAGGTTTGAACTTTTCTTCTTAGTAAAAAGAGTGTTATCTACCATTCCCATTTTTTATTTATGTTTAATAAGAAAAGATTTTAATCTATCATACCAAGCTTTGGGTGCTTGTTTAAGACCATATAAAGCTTTCTTTAGTTTATAAACATGATCCAGTTTTTCAAAGTCAATGAATCCTGGAGGTTGTGCCACGTATACCTCCCCATTGATAAAACCGTTCATGAATATATTTTTACATCCATTTGGAATAGCTTAAAATCTAAAGCACAAGCACAAGCTAATAGTATCCTAATTGACTCAAGTCTAGCAACTGGGGCATAAGTTTCATCATAATCGATGCCCTCATGTTGATTATAGCCTTGAGCAACTAACCTAGCCTTATATTGAGAAACAAGAACGTTCTCGTCTAACTTATTTGTAAACACCCACTTAGTTCCTATGATTGCATATTCCTAGGTTATGAAACTAACTCCCAAAAATCGTTAACAATGAATTGATTTAATTCTTCTTGCATAACAAGTATCCAACTTTCATCCGCTAAGGCTTCTTTTACATTCTTAGGTTCTATAAAACAAAAGAAGTTACTTTGGTTTTGGGCTTGTGATCTAAGGGTTCTTTGGTTAAGGTTTCCTATGACATTTTCTAATGGATGGTTCCTAGATTCCTTAATATTGACTATTTTCGTCAATCGTCTAAAGTATTCATCCTCATGACATTTTCTAGGTTTTTCTTTCGTAACCGTGATTGCTTCTCTTCTTTTCATCAAGGTCATCATCCACTCAAGGGTGATGTCTTAAAGGGTGGAGGAGTTTCCATCCGAATGTCCACGTTGATTGATTCTTTCTGACTTTCCTAGTAAATTTGTTAAGGATGAGATGTAGGCTTTACAATTTTGCGAGTAACCTATATAGATACCTTTCCGAATGACTTTATTTGGGTCAGACTTTGTAAGGTAGTCCTTTAGTGTTAAAATGAAAGCAACTTGCTTCCAAACACTCTAAAGTAATATAGAGTAAGTTTCCTATCTATTAAGAGTTCGTAAGGTGTTTTTCCTAAGATGGCTCTAATTAGGATTCGGTTAAGAATATATGTTGAAGTGTCTACTGTGTAACAACACACCAAAAACTTTTGTGGTAACGATTGCTCATTCAACATAGTCCTACTCATTTCTTGAAGTGTCCTATTCTTCCTTTCAACCACGCTATTTGATTGAGGAGTGCGTGGAGTTGAGAAGTTATGTGTAATTCCATTGGCAATAAAAAAACTCTTCAAATTGCACCTCATTATCAAATTCTCTACCGTGGTTGGTTCTTATTGAGAATATTGAACATCCTAATTGGTTTTGAATTTTCTTATTAAATATTTCGAATTGATCGAAGGCTTCGAAAAACGTTTACGATAAAATTAAACGTTACAAATTATTAATCTTAATATTCCACTTCTAAGATTAGTAATCACTTAAGGTATCAGAGCCGTCCCATTATCTTTGGTGGCCCTAGGCAATAACAACGAAGAGGCCCTACTACACTTGTAAAATAAAGAGCAGTTGCATATATAATTGATTACATTGCTCATATATGTTTAATATTCTACGTATTTATATTAAAAATTAATAAAAATGTGGCCCTTTACAAGTGGTGGCCCTGTGCGACTGCACATCTTACACACCCTTCCGAGACCCTTCTGTAAGGTATAAACAAACAAATCATTAAGCATGATTAGTGATCAAGAAAATATTTTTCTCTTATCCATCACATTTTTACAAAAGAATTTCACAAAATTAATTATACAAAATAATTTCTAATTAAAAGAAAAGTTTTATTAAAAACTAAAAATTTGAAATTCTAATTTTCTCCCCAAAATAGAAGGTTTCATACAAGATACAACATTCTTCACAAAAAGACAAAAACAGTAGCGTAGTCTACTAGACGGGCCCCTTATAGGCTGGGGGCCGCGTGAAACCTAGCCCCTTAGAGACCGTGTGAGTTTCTCCTCCTGCTATAAATACAGCCTACTTCCTGTAGAAAAACACACCTCTCAACACACGAAAAATTCAGATAACTCTCTCTCTAATATATTCTTTCTCTCTGTAAATCTTTTGATCACTAACATTCTTAGATCTTGTTTCAAGTGATCTAATCTCTTCTTCTCATATCTTCTTTCTCATTCAAGTACAAGAGAAGAACATTCGTATTCGCCAAAAAACAAATTGTTATTTAGTGATCTCTCCTCTCTTCTTTTAAGTATCAAATCTCTATTGTAATTATCTTGTGTGTTTGTGTGATTCAGATAGTGTGTAAATCCGATAGTGTAGATCTAGTGATTGTTTATTGATTGTGAAGTGGTATATTGGTTCTAGCTAAGATTATGACTCGACATTTAGCTTAGTGTCAGAAAACAAAGTAAGCGACGTGTAAACGGTTTTCTCCGCCTAAAAGGAGCTTGTTGACATAGTGAAATGTCGAGTAAGATATTCGGGGAGTAGAGTAGTGCGAAGAGGTGCTTCGTAGCCGAACCACTATAAAATCTTGGCGTCTTGGTTTGATTGTTCATTTCCTTAACTCTTCATATTATTGTCATTGTTATTTAGCTTTTGTTTAGATTGTTATATTGTTTGTTCATATTGTGAATTGATTAAACATACAACTCGAATATAAATATTTTGAAAGCAAACTTTTAAAACGTAAACGAACTTGTAAACTATTCACCTCCCCCCCTCTTCTAGTTTCCACAATTGGTATCAGAAACTAAGGTCACTCAAGATTTTTAAAATATACTTAATGTTAAAGCTTATATCGATCTATGGATTCTGACAAATATCTAGAAGGGCAATCTAGGCAAAGACCACCACTTTTTAAAAGTGATAGTTTTATTTATTGGAAAAATAGATTCGAGACATATGTTAAATCAAAAGATCTAGATCTTTGGCATGTTATTACCAACGGTGATTTTCAACCTATTGAACAAAATCCGAAAACCAAATTAGATGAGGTTATCCCTTTCGAAAAACAAAGTGATGATCTTAAAAAGAAATTTGCGAAAAATAACAAAGCTAAAATGGTTATTTATAATGTTTTGCCTAGAAAAGAATATGAAAGAATTTTCATGTGTAATACGGCAAAAGAAATTTGGAAAACATTGTTAATCACCCACCAAGGTAATAGTCAAGTCAAAGATAATAAGATCGACCTTTTGGTTCAACAATATGAACAATTCATCATTTCCGAAGACGAATCTATAGATAGTGCTTTTGCTAGATTTAATACTATTATTACTAGTCTAAAAGCTCTTGATGAAGGTTATTCTAGCAAGAACTATGTTAGAAAATTTCTTAGGGCTCTACATCCTAAATGGAGAGCAAAGGTCGCGGCAATTGAAGAGTCGAAATACTTAACATCACTATCTCTTGATGAACTTATCGGGAACCTCAAAGTTCACGAAATGTTCATCAAGAAAGATTCCGAAATAGTCAAAGCAAAAGTTGAAAGGAAATTTCTTGCTTTAAAGGCTAGGAAAGAATCTAGTGATGAAGAGTGTTTGAATTTCAGAAGTGAAGATGAAGAGTACGCCATGGCGGTAAGAGACTTCAAGAAGTTCTTCAAAAGAAGAGGAAGATTCATGAGACAACCTCGGAACGACAAAAAGACGTTCCAAAGAAGACGAGACGACAAAAATGGTAAAAGTGATAGAAAATGCTTTAGATGCGGCGACCCGAATCATCTTATTAGAGAATATCCAAAACCACCAAAAGACAAGAACCAAAGAGCATTTGTCGAAGGTTCTTAGAGTGATAGCGTTGAAGAAGATGATGGGAAAGGTAATAACGAAACGTGTCTAGTAGCTCAAGCATCAAGTGAGGTATGTTCTGAATCCTCTTACTTTAGTGATGAAAACTCATCAATAGATGATTTAGTATTAGATAATGAATATGATAAACTGTGCAAAATGAGTTTAAAGATAATCACTAAAAATAAAGGACTAAAAGCCACTAGAGATAGCTTAGAAAAAGAAATTAGTACTCTAAAAGAAAAAGTGTCTACACTCGAGAAAAACAAGGAAGTTGATCTTAAATGTGTAAAATGTCATATGCTTAAAATTGAAAATGAAAAGCTTAAAGAGGAAGCTCTTAAACTAACCAAGTTTGAAAAGAGCACACATTGCTTAAATGAAATATTAAATAATCAAAAACCCTCCGGTGAAAAGTTAGGTTTAATTCATTTGAAGCATCATCTAGTGGAACTAAGGAAATAAAATTTGTGAAAGCTCATAAAAAGGCATCCTTTGTTAGAGGTCCCATAAATATGGGCGGCACCCTTAATGTGCAGGCGGCCCCCAAAGCAAATATGGGACCGCCACCAAGAACTATACCTGGATCTGAGAAAAGTGTGTCTTTTCAAAAATCTATTTTGGGTCCTAGACCAAAACACATAATAGTAAACAATGTAAGAGTTCCCATTGCTACCCAGAGTTGGATTTTCAAAACCAAATTTTAGATCAAAAACTCCACCACCTAGAAGAAGAGTCATAAATAATTATCATCATCTTAAAACACAGCAACCAAAAAGAAACATTGGTCGACAAAATCAACCTCGTGGTTTTCCTGTAACTTGAAACAACTTCCCACGTCAAAGTTACATGCCATGGGAAATGTGTCTTCCATTTCCACATCTCAACCAATTGCATCAAATGCAAGGGATGTTTAGCACTAAAAACTTTAAACCCATGAGATATTGGGGACCAAATATTTGAGGTGTTGCCTTATATAAATAGATATGCCTTGGAGTCGACTTGGAACCCGATGAGTGGATAAAGGATAGCGGATGCTCCAAACACATGACGGGTAATCGAACGCTCTTCTTAAGCTACAAGGTATACAACGAAGGTAATGTTATTTTTGGTAGCAATCTTTGCGGTAACATCATTGGCAAATGTACGATTTCAAATGACTCTCTCAAAATAGATAATGTAGAGCACGTAGATAACTTAAGATTTAACTTGTTAAGTATAGGACAAATATGTGATAATAAGTGTAGAGTAACTTTCTCTGAACATGATAGTGAAATTACTAAGGATGGTAAGGTCATAGGTAAAGGTATTAGGAAGAAAGGCTTATATAGTTATATGTGATGAAATTAGGAAATAAGCCTAAAGACAAAATTTATCTAGCAACGATTGATGAAAACTCCACGTTGTGGCATAGGAGATTAGGTCATGCAAATATGCATCTCATTCAATCGTTAGCATCTAAGGAATTAGTTAGACACTTACCTAAGCTTAAGTTTGATCAACACTTCTGTGATGCTTGCAAAATTGGAAAGCAAGCTCACGCTAATCATAAGGCTAAGAGAATAGTCTCAACGACTAGATGCTTAGAACTTCTTCATATGGATCTCTTCGGTCCATCCGCCATACGGAGTTACGGAGGAAACCACTACACCTTAGTCATAGTAGATGACTACTCTAGGTATACTTGGACTAGATTCCTTAAGGTTAAAACCGAAGCTTTCGATCAATTCAAAATATTTAGTAAGAAAATTCAAAACCAATTAGGATGTATAATATTTTCAATAAGAACTGACCATGATAGGGAATTTGATTATGAGGTGCAATTTGCAGAGTTTTGTAATGAAAATGGAATTACACATAACTTCTCAACTCCACGCACTCCTCAATCAAATGGTGTGGTTAAAAGGAAAAATAGGACACTTCAAGAAATGAGTAGGACTATGTTGAATGAGCAATCGTTACCACAAAAGTTTTGGTGTAATGCATTAGACACTTCAACATACATTCT
>BQNB010070018.1:0-33282 GCA_026074375.1 Tanacetum coccineum
AATATGACAATCGTTGATTTCTCGATCAATAAAACGAACAAACTTAAATTGTACGATTCTCGAAAGTTTTAAAATCGATGAGTTTAATAAAAATCGTCTAAAATGTAAAAGTAAACTCTTCAAGATTTATACAATAATTATAAGACTGGAAATAGTAGCGACTTTAAATACGAGGTTTTACATCCCTCCCTCCTTACGGGAGCGCCGTCCCGGTGCTCAGTTCGCCATATTCGTCTTCGGTTTAATTGTGAAGAGATAAGGATATAGACAAGTCATCGTCGAGGTTTCCAACGGAAACTAAATGAAAAAAAGTCAAAACATCATATATATGTAATGAGCATGAGCTAACGGATTGAATGTCGCGAGAATCCTTAAAAGGAAAGATAAAATACATGACTCGAAGAAGAAGCCATTGGAAACGAGGAATTTAACAAGTTGTCAATTCTTGAAAGCGGTTAATGGTTCATTACGATTAGCTTATCAAGTTTGTCGCGGTCGACACAAATTCGGAAAAAAAATCCATATAACAAATTATGAGTCAAAAGGAGTTCATAGCCCAAAGAATGATTCGTACGCACGCTATGTTGGATACACATAAGACCACTCATTTATAATTTGTTACTTACAAAAAGAGGCGTCCCAATCCTTGTAAGTAATAATTTATAAACTTATGGTTCGGCGGTTTATAATTTCCTTATTCAAATGAAGAAGCATCCCAATTCATTTCAATAAGACAATTATAAATGATCCTACTCATGACCGACACAAAACACAATATCAAAACAATGTTACAATAAGTAAAAAGGAGTGTCTTTTTGACAGAGTGATTCTTTAAAATCATATCAAGTAACGAGAAGAATAATAAGACGTTAGTCCATAATGTTCCAAAGGTAAGTGCCAAAAGACGGCACGATCCGAGGTGACAAGATAAAGTCGTACTCCCATCAATTGGAAGATTTCAAAACAATGGATTACAAATACGACATACGCGATTCAAAAGCATAAGAAGAGTGTTCGAGCTCGGAGTTGAACGGCAAGATAACTGATGGAATTGACAAAGTATACCGAATGTCAATATTATCAAAAAGGAAATAAAATAAAGTCACGTTAATGTTTCGGAGATCACCGCATCGCTTATAAAATATCAAAGAAAAAAAGAACTTATTAGGACTTACCACAGAACTATACACATATGTAGGTAATTATCATTACATAAACAATTCTGCCCTTTGCAATCTGACTTAATGGACCTATATTTCAAAATTCGTAATAGGTATAAACAAACGGTTTTTGCCTTAAACAAGATGTTAGACTCTAGTTTACTGAGATTACAAGATAAATACTCAAGGTGTTAAGATCCTAAATGAAGTTATCATTTTACCATCATGTGCCAAATCTGATCATTTAAAACGTTTTCTTATTCTATCGTTTTTAGCATAATTCCCATTTTATAACTCTGTTTGACCCAAAACGAAAGCCCATATTTAAGTTTATCTAAATCCTACAGGTTTTAATTAGAGAATGGGGCACTTAATATGAAAATATTGGTCTCAAACTCATTTTGAAAATCTGGGCACAATTTATGATTAGTTTAGCCGTTTTAGTCGTAACTCATTCATTCGGAATGGTTACGGCTCTATCCAAAGCCCCACATACACCTTGTATGTTGACCTACCCTACCCAACAATGAACAATGGTTGACAAAAGGCCACAGTAACCAAATATACACCAACACCCACACCTTAACCACCCAACCCCATTTCCAAAAGTACGAAAGCGCCGAACCTAGTCACACTTAAATGCATTAACTCTTTATATATGGAAGGTCGGTAAACCCTGAAGATAACAGTTAAGAATGATACAAAAAAAAATAGCTTAATAGTATGTACAGGAAACCTGATAGAGTACCTCATTAACGTTTTGAGGAGAAAATAAGAAAATAGGAAACGCGATAAATCGGGGTGGTCAATATATAACGACCGATATAAGTCAAAATAGTAATGACGTCATATAGATAAGACATAGGAGAGCAAAATCATAACCAAGATATATATACATATTATTAATATAATAACAAGAAGGATGCACAAGGGAGCATATAATTTACCCTCTGGGAGCAAGTGCTCCGCGGAATAATCGGATAATGGTGAAGGACTCTTAAAATTTTTCTAAAAACAGTTATAGTCTAGGGTTTTGAAAACGACCTAGTTCACTATAACCTGGCTCTGATACCAATTTATAACACCCCCAAAATCATAACAACGCAACGTAATACCACTTGGGGTGCTACTCATAGTTCATACACACAAGTTACAGAAAACGACCTCAAAAGAGACGTTTAATAAAATGTCACATTCGATTAAATTTTCAGATTAAACTTCACTATATCAGTCCCAATAATTTTCTTTTAAACAAAAATACAAGATTTCAAAACAAGACTCATTTGTATATTTAAAAGAAAACAATCATTGAAAGTGAAGAAACCAAGCCTTAAAAGTTTGATAGACCACGCGAACTCGAATGCCTCCCCAATGCACAGCCTAGGCAATATAAAACCTGAGAAAAATACATGCAAAAAACCCGACAACAATAAAAGGTTTGGTGAATTCAATAGGTTTAAGTAAAAAGCAGTGTTGAAAAAATTTAAGTAATATTTCTAAAAGAAAAGTAACGATACAAAAACATTCTCAAAACCCCTATTTTCGTAATTCAAGTAGGATTCAATAAAATCAAGTAATGTTTAGTAAAGGACACAAGTTTAAGATCAGCCAGCAACAGTGCACGAACTACGAATGCAATGTCAAGTAAATGAATTAATATAATTATCGCAATAAGCTCATGCCCACTGAAACGTTTAACCAAGCATATGAAATATGCATATAATTTTGCCATTCCTACATAGGTACATATTGCAAAAATACCATTAAGAAATTCACAATACAAAATGTCCTTTAGGGTGAAACGCGCCTGGATGTCCACAACCCCAGACAAAGGGCCAGTCACGGCCCAATAATCTACTTAATGTACTCACATATATAAGAGTTCCCCATCATAGGTTAATTAACATGCATGAAATCGAGGCCTATTTGCAATAGGTAACTCTCATGCAGATAAACACATAATTCGGGGTCAATCATAAACCCTTCAAGTACTTGTGTCCAATTTAAAACAAGTAATATGTTCAAAACTCTCAATTTTTTAAATATATATTCAATGATCCCAAATCGTGTAGTAAGCAAATCAAGCTTTAATAAATTCAGTGGTAAACAACCATGTATTAGAAATCATGTGTAAAGCAAGTAAATATCTTTTCGTAAAAGCATTCATGTAACGCTTATGAAATTGGAATCAATAATTTTTTTCTTAGTAAAACAAGCATGTATTCTCACCCACCACACCCCGCACCCCGAAAATAGTTATGAAAACCATTAAAGAAGAAAAGATGGGGCTATGAACTCACCGTAGTGGATGAACGAAGAGAAACCCAACAATTGAGAAGATGACTTTCCAAATATTAGTCCTAGACCTATAAAGCAAGTCCGCGACTTAGAATGATATATGAAATCATTATAGATAGAAATAGTATTAAAACAATACAAGTTAAAGAATCCGAAGACTTAAACAATATTGCAACCAAGACTAAACCATAGTTATTTAAAAAGGAAGACAAATGATTCTAGTTGGTGACAAACTAAAATAAACATCTACTAAGATCCTCGTCCCTTAATTCCTATCTAATTGGATGTGGTTACAACAAACATTCAATTCCAATCCTAGACGTAAAATCCAATATTCCCTTCTGATTTTAGTCATTTTCAAGAGAGCATAAATCCTAAACCATAAAAGATATAGACATGAGGCTTTCACCCCTGGAAAGGCCTTGAAGTCTACTTTCCAGAACATCAAGCCTCATATTCCAATTGTTTACCAATTTTTAGAAAAGGACAATTTACTATCGCTAACTCAAAACAGAAAACTACCGTTTGCAGAATTTAGCCATGATCACCGGACCATATCTCTCATTCTATAAAAGATATAAAGGTGAGGTTTTCACCCCTGGAAAACCACATGAATCTAGTTTTCAAAACATTAATCCAATCATTCAACTCATTTACCAATCAACGGGAATTCAACTTTTACTAACCGAAGGTCAAACCAGATTTTTAACTGAATTTCTTAGTTTTGCCGTTTTAGTCATAAATCCTAAACTAAAATAGCAATGAGGTTGGTTCCAATTGGAGGAGTTAGCTCATGATGTCTAGCATCTAACCAATCTTTAAAACCTGGACCTACTGTACAAAATTCTGGAGAAAAACATGTTTCCCAACAGCAACTCCAGAATTGACCTCTTAAACCAATTACCGTATAAATGAAACCATAACTTTCTCCCATATACGGTAACGGAAACTGGAATCCATCCGCAACAATGAAGATTAGAGAACTCCCTCAATCCAAAATATGTAATTTTCCTCCCTTCAGTATCTATAGACCAAAAATTTTAGGAGAACAACACCGTTTATTCTGCTTGTCCCCGCCCCAAAACAGTCCGTAAAATTTCTATTCTAAATTCAAACTCAATAACGACATCCGAAAATCATCAATTTTTTTTTTTTTTTTTCCATCACAAGGCTACTAATCATTCAAGTAAATCATCTATCATTCATTTTTCATCACTTACACTAATTAATCTAGATCAATCACAATATGCACATGCATGTTTATAAAAAGTGTAAAAATCGGAAAAAAAAAAAAAAAAAAAAAAAAAAAAAAACAAAAATTGTTATAGCCCCCAAATCAATAACATGCATTCAAGAAAAGTAAAAATAAACAAAAAGGGGTTTAGAGACATCACTTACCACACTATAGAAAAGAAGTAAATGATCCAACACAAACCCTATGTGGGTTGTGTTTCTTGTCGTGGCACCCACACACACAAACAATCAAACCCTAACTTGATTTTGCCTCACCAAACACTAATTATCCACTCCTTGTTACTCCTTTTACACTTAATTAGATCAAACCCTTCAAAATCAAAAATCAAGAAATTAAGAACTTTAGAAATAAATCATGCATGATGGTTATTTGTTATTGGATAATGATTAGGGTTAGTTTAGGATTGATTTTGAGTAGAATAGAATTGTTAAGGTGGGTTTTTGATGAATGTTGATGATGGTTTTGGTGTGGTTCGACACTCACAGTAATGTAGGAAGGAAGATGGATTTTTTTTTATTTCTAAAATGATTGAGTGTGTGTTTGGTTCGGTTATTAAGAGAGGACAGGGAGTAGGCTTTTGGCCCATTCTTTCTTATCTAATAATACTTATTAACCTTGGGCCCTAAAACCTTACCTAGCCCTGGATTTACTCTTCCTAAAACGCGATTTTCGTCAGGGTGCAATATAAAACTCGAGGAAAGCGTAAAATACAAAAATAAAAATAATTTGGCACTCAAGGCCCGTATACGGAGTCATTGGTTTCTTGATTGATAAAAATGGATAATTTAAATTGTAAGATTCGCGAGGGGTTTTTTTTTTTTTTTTTTTATTTAATTTTTTAAATATTTTTTTTTTTTTTATTTTTTAAAAATTTTTTTTTTTTTTTTTTTTATATGTTTTTTATTTTTTTTTAAAAAATTAAAAACGATTTAATAAAAATCCATTAAAGATAAATAAAGTGAACTATTTAAAATTTAGAAATTAATTATAAATTCAAATAAGCAGTGACTTAAATACGGGTTTTTACATCGTATCTTTTCTGAGTTGCATGTCCATAAAAAAGCTTTAACGTTACAAATTTTTTTCTCATACATAGTCATTCTTTCAAATTTTATGTACCAACATTCCACATTTTAGCATAATCTTCTCCTTTTTTAATGATACATTGTTAATTCGTTCTTTTTCCGTATGGTCAAGCTCATTTTTGGCTATTTGATGTAATCACTACACCTATGAATTACACTTTGCACATAGACATAATACCTGACTGAACAAGATGCTCTTAAGAGATTGCCCAATTTCAAATTCCAGAAGCCTTGTGGCTTAGTCGAAGAGATCCATCAGCTTCTTTTAACAATAAGAGATTTGAAGTCACAAATAAATTTAAGCTGCTTCTTTAAAAAAATTATATTTTTTGAAAATTTTGAATTCTAAGGTATCAACATGGATTATGACGATAGGGAAAATTTCAACATCTTTGTTATATAATTTATTGAGAACCACCGTGATGAGCCATAGACAACCAATTGAGTAGAATCTAATGTTATTTTTTGTTTTACAACACGTTGAAAGAGAGTCACAATGGTACTTTTTACTCATTTAGAAATTTAAGTGCAACACTTTGTGAGAAGTATCAACCAAAACACTTCATTTGGTATTGAAATTGATTTATGAAAAACATGGCCATTTTTAGAAGTATGTTGAAAAAGTACCACTCTTCAACTGACTGGCCTTTTGATAAACAAACACCCCCCTAACAGTTGATTAAGGTTCAATTGATAAATTTCCCCGGTTTTATTTTCTATATTGCAATTGTTTCATTTTTTAAGGGGCGAATTTCCCATGAGCAAGTTAATAGTGTCCCTCCTCGAATCATACACAGCAAGGAGGATCATGCCTTTTCTAATACTAACTTGCCATATAAACACTTGTTGTATTATTTGCTTGAGCATGCCTTGAGATAAAAAGGATTCCGATAACCTAAAGAGGCCATTAGTCTATTCAGTGTGTAAACTGATTCGAGGCTTAGGTGACAGCAAATGTGCATCATTTGAATCGGATTGACATGTTTTTTTAAACCAAAATGGTATCATAATTCCTTTTATTTTTATTCTTTATCTAATTCCTTTATTTTATTCTCAAGTTGAATTTGTTTATCAAGAAGCTCGTCTTCGCGTATTTTGAAATCAGACTTCAACTTTTTCTTTTCTTCTTGAAGAGAAGAAACAGTTGATTTTTCTTTTGAAAGCTGGTTATTTAAATTTGCAATTTCCTCATTCAAAGTCGTTATCGTTTTAGCAGAACTTAAGTGAAGTGCATTTATCTTTTTAGTAAGACATTGCTCTTGATAAACAGACTTTTGATAACACCTTTCAAGTTTGTCATATTTTTCTTGATTGATTTCAAAACACTTTTCTTGATTTTTATATCTAGCAAGCTCAGTGGTCAATTCAGCATTTGTTTCTTTCATTTTGCGATTGACCGTGTTGACTTTCTCAACTTTAATGGCTAAATTATTATATAATGAATCATATAAAGCACGTGTTTCCTCAACAGTAGCAGGATTTTGTTCTACTGTTCCCCACGTTGTTCTACATTAGAAACTGCAAAGATAACATTACTGTTATTCTTTTGTACTTGGTGTGGTTCAAGAATGGGCTCGAGTAGCTCAGTATACTGCTCCTCTTGAGTAAACATATTAAATATCTCATTATTATAACAATTATCATATTTGTGTACCTCAGCTAATCCATTTGAGTCATAGACGGGAGCTTTGTCAATCTAAGTACCCGATGTCGATGCTTGCTACAAATTAGCCATCAAAATGCAGTTTGCATTGACTTCCTCAATCTCATCAAGATATCCTGCAGCAGCCATAAAAGCAAATTCCTCAGCTTGGAGTTGGATCCCTGCCTCTTCCTTTTAAGCAATCAGCAATTGTGTCTGAAGATAAGCAGCATCCCTTTTTCTTGGTATGACTGTGCAGTTCCTAGCAAGATGACCCAATCCTCTACAATTGTAACATCATATTTGATTTTCATTGTTCCCATTACCATTACCTTCAGCCCTTGCTGCTACATCATTACCATTCCCATTTGGATTCAGATTCTAATTAGCAATCCCCGGAACAACACTAAGCCCATTCTGATTTCTAACATTCTGAATACCTAGATTCTTAACTGCATTCTGAACAACCAGATTCCTAATAGTCTATACTGCATTATACCCATTCTGATTCCCAACATTTTGCCTAGCATATTGTCTAAACTGATTCCTATCATTACCTCCAACCATCTGCATCTATCTATCTTGACCCAAATTCATACCCGGCTGTGCAATCTGCCTATTACAAGGGTTTAATGAAATTATTTGATTGTTGTTGGTTGGTGTTGAGTAGTTTAGTTTTAATGCCTTGACCATTAGAACAAGTGTCATGTTCATTGCAGTTGTAGGATCTGTAATGTCTTTGGGATTTGGCATTGGTTGTTGCATGTAGTTCGTGTTGAATGATGGTTGTGGGATAAAGTTGTTGTTGGGTTGTGGTTGTTGCATGTAGGTAACCGGTGATGGTTGATCTTGGGAAAACACTATATGGTTGTAAGGATTGTTGGAGTTTGCCATGAGTGCCAAATGATCATGTGCTCTTACTAGTCATCCTGCCCTCAGTTCATTTACCTCCGCCTGATTGTATTTCAAGAAATCATACAACTAAGTGTAATCGACTTCATGCAAATCCTTTGTTTGGTAAACAATGGTAACATGTCGTCTCCATTCTGGTTGTAAGTTTTTTAGGAACTTGAGATTGCTGGCAATCTTTTCTAGAAAGTTTTTGTTTCTTTTGAAATCATTCATTAGCTTTGAAAAATGATAATAGTAAGACTCAGTCGATTCCCCATCAGTAGAAGTAAACCTTTCCTATTCATTAAATAACTTAGCCTTTTTGTCTTGAATCCCAATATCAGAACCTTTCATCATTTACTGAACACGTAACCAGATTTTCTAAGCAGTTTCACAACTATCAACAGCAGCATAGATGTCTTCAGGAAGACCCATGAGAATAATTTGAATGGCTTGATCATCAGCTTCCATTTGCTTTACTTCCTTTTTAGTAAGTTCATCATGAGTCTGCTCATGAAAGGTTTCAACAACAGGAACTTCATGGTCTGGATCACCTGGTTTAGGAATCATTCGTCTAACATGTGGACTATTCATAATGGAGTTGTAGATTAGCTTTCCATTTGGTTTACTCTTTGCATAACAAAGAAGAAGAGAAGACCATAGAACATAGTTGTCTTTGTTTAGCATAGGTGGACGGTTTTTGGAACCAGCACCATAAATGTCTTGTTGAGTCGACATTGCAAAAAGTGATGTGAAATGATAAGCAAGGATCGTTTTAGTGATTAGTGATTATGAGAATGAAGTCCAAATTCACAGAATTTTACAATTCTATGATTAAACCGAGAAATAAATGATTCTTTCGCTGGATTTTACTAAATCGAGAAGAAACCATAAAAATTAGATTTGTTGTTGAAGGAGTGTTGTTTATATGACACCCAAAATCAGTCTTGTCCCACCAAATTCGCGGATCGACCTTACACAAGAATTTCCTTAAACCAGTGGCATGTTTCGCTTGAAATATGCAGTGTAATATTTTGTTTGAAACAAATTGGACAGAGTAACTATTCCTAAAGATGTAATATTTCGCTTGGAATGCGACAACATGTATTACATAAATCGCTCAGAACATATTTCGATTGGAACATAAATCGCTCAGAACATATTTCGCTTAGAATATGTAAATTTTGGTAGCACTTTGTTTCAGGAAATGTAATATTTCGCTTGAAAATCAACCTGTCATATTTCAGTTGCAAACTTGTTTCTCTTGCATATTTCGCCTGAGAACATATTTCGCTAAACTCACAAACGTATTTCGTTTCCTTCAAAAGAACTTTTTAAACCTAAATTTTTTCAATCTAAAAACGTGTTTTGATGCCCAAATAAGCTTCTAATAAGTATAGAACTAACAAAAGTACATCTATATCATCAAAAACAACATGTTTTAGGCGAAAAAGTAAACGAAAAATGGATCAAAAGGGTGTAGCGTACGGTTTAAGAAAACAAATCCAAAAGCTTGAAATAAGCTGTTTAGATAAGCTACAAACTATCACTAACAACACTTTGGCTCTTGATATCACATGTTAGGCTATCATTTCATCTCCACAAGACATGAAAATAAAAGAAAATTCTTAGAGAGAGAAATGACTAGAGAGAGAAACAAAAGAAAGAAAATGGAGGTTTTCACTATGAGAAAATGAGAAGCAACACCCTTCTAACATGCTAGGAGGGTTGTGTTTATACGACAAAGAGTATGGACTCCTTGTTGGGTCGTTTGGGCTTTTAATGGACCGAACTAATGGGCTTTAGCCCGGCACCTAGGCCTAATTAGCTTAAATGAATTCCCGTAAACTATGTTTTCCTATACAAGGCTCAGAAATATATAATGACCATCACTTTACATAAAAACATGGCTAACATAAAGTGAGATCGGGAAGAATGTTATCCAAGGCATGAGTTATCACTGGAAAAATTCTAACAAGGTGATAATGAGGACGCGTTGGTTTAACATTGAAGGGGTTGAAGAATTAAAAAGAAATGTAAGGATAAAGGTTGAAAAGAAAGAAGCCCTCTAAATAACTTTAGGCAGAAACCGGGTTAATGCATAATCTATCGGTAATCATAATGATGATTCTGGTATTGAAGACAAGTCATCATGGACCTAGTGATGCAAAGCACAACCCATCCCAGCTACTCAGGCTTCTCTTAAAAAGAAGTTTGTTTCATTTCTCATGGAGATCAACATGTTTCTATCGGCTTTCTCATTCCGAGATCGTTGATATTGAAAAGGTGGCAGTCCGCTCCAGCCTTCGATTACCAAATAACAAATGTGCACTTATAGAGTCTAGAGCCAACAAGATTAATTAAAAATCTTACTAGGACACAAATTCCAATATACAAAATGTCATACATCGTTATACAATATTTGGTATCAAAGAGTCCTACGCATTATCCTTACGATAATTTCCAGAGCATTCGGAGTGATACTCTTTAGTATTCATAGTGATGAATGGAAATCCTTCAAGAGTCAACATCAAACAGCTCTGCGGTAGGTGACTTGCGAGATTCTAAATGAATCAAGCTTGTGTCAACTGGATATCGATTTTGGTCTAGTATATTAATTGACGACTCAATCAGAAAGATAGTAACTATCTGATTCACTCTTATCGTGTTGTCTGCTTTGAGACGTTCGGATAATAAGAACAAGCAAGTACGGTGAATCTAATGCATCTTCGTTAGATGATCCAACACTTCGAGCTGGAAACCTGTCAAGGAGATTCTTCTCAAATTGAACCTACCTAATCACAGTTAAAGTATTATATACTGTAAAACGGTATATCTGCTATTTATCACTAACTTAAATTTTTAGGTATAAGTAACGGTGTGACAACCTCATTCCAGCTGAGTCAAGATTCACCACCTCATGCTCAATCGACAAAGATAAATACATGATGAAAGCTCAAGTACATGTGTCAATGTCTTCTGAAATCTCTGATGTACAAGCACTTCCTCAAAAGAACATTATCAATAAGATTACCGGGCAATAACAAAGATATATCTTACAAGTGGATCAAGTACTACTCCTTCCATTATGTGGTACAAGTAACTATGTCAAAGAAAATGTTAAGAGAGATTGTTAGCAAGCTTTCAAGACCTTGAGCATGAGGGTGGAGACACAAGATCGCAAGGCGGCATAAAGATTCAAGGATAAAGATTTAAAGATCTCAGTAGTCAAGACAAATCAAGGCCAAAGACCGTGATATAAGAATTTTGTCAAAAGATATCAAGTTAAAGTTCAAGATCCAAGATCACAAGCATGAAGAAAGATCTTTAAAAGAATTCCCAAGAATACAAGGCTCCAAGACTTAAGACGTCATCAGAAGTGATCTACAATTCAATGACCACCCCCTTAGGGGAGATTGTTAGTCGTGTTGTTACGTAAAGTGATGGTCAATAATATTCATGAGCCTTGTATAAGAAAACGTAGTTTACGAGAATTCATTTAAGCTAACTGGGCCTAAGTATCAGGCTAAAGCCCATTAGTAAGCTAGTCATGGCCCATTAAGGCCAAACATAAACCCTAAGAGGCCACGCCTCATTTCATGTATAAATGCCCCTCCCTAACTTGTTAGGGAGGGTGTTGCTTCTCATTTTCTCATAATAGAAGTCACCATTTTCTTTCTTTTATTTCTCTCTCTAACCCTCTTTCTCTCTCTAAGATTTTTCTTATTTTGTGTGTTTTGGTGATAAAATGATAACCTAATAGAACTAAACTCTTGGATCCCATGGATATCCATGCAAATTTTGGTTATTAACCAACAAGCAAAACACTTTATCTTCTTTTAAAATCCTATATACTTTCTAAATCTCATTTTCATAAAACCACCATTGAAACATCAAGAACAAGAAGGGAGAAATCAAGAACTTTGACAAGTAATCTCTAAAAACTTCTTGATAATGATTGTGTAAATGTCATTTAAAACAATGGCTTTTAAAAAACATTGAGTCAAATATCATCTTCTTGTAAATTGATGATCCATATGATGTATTGGTGTCAAAAATTTGTGAAAAATAACCTTTACACATATTGTACACTCCTTTATCTCTAAGTATGCAACATCTATTATAGGATAATGGTGAATTCGGAGGAGTCCGTGAATATAGGAGAAATGGGGGGAAGCTCAAGAAAGTTGAAAATGAAATTTGAAACCATGAAAGGATATGAAGGTGGTGAAAGGGTAATGTTTTAGTTTATTTTAAGAGATTTTGTGGAAGGTAAAAATTAAGATAAGGTCAAGGAACCCTTAAGCCTAAGGTTGAATAAGCATGAGCACTTTATTTGTTGTGAGAATACAACTCATATGATAAATATAACACCCTGTGTTTTCAAGTCTTTGACGACGTCAATAAATGTGCTATTTATTTTTATTATTGTACGTGTTTGTTTGCACTTTGGCCATACAATCAAACCAAATAGTTCAATACATCAGAATAACCAAGTACAACAATACATAAGATACATAATAAGTTTCACACAAACAGAATAAAAAGAAACAACATGTCCCATAGTTTTCGAAAGATCAAGAAAATAACTATGCGGGCAAGCTACACTAGTACGCCCTCAACAGTGCATTTGCCAACAACCAAACCAGAAAGAGAATCAGAAGGGTAGTGTTATAACCCAAGAATCATTTCACTTTCATAATGAACACAAGGAAAATAAGATGAGAAGAATGAAAGAAAAGTAGAGAGAGGTTAGAGAGAGAAAGTAAAGAGAAGAAAAAAGATGGTTGAATTACTAATATGAAAAATACAAATGAGAACCAACACCCTCTCCATCCTTGGAGAGGGGTATTTATACTTACACCATAAGGCTTACATGTCTATGGGCTTTCTACGGGCCGGGCTCAGGATTACTTGGGCTTTATCCCATAACACGTGACTGATTAGATTACTTAAACGAGTCCGTTTACCCTTCTATCCTATTACAACATAGATGAGATAAAGACCGAGATTAATAATATAATTTAAGGCTAACAATCTCCTCCTAAGCTTGGTTTCTGAGAGATTCCAAGCTTTCATGTTAGACTCGTTATCTTAAGGCCAACAATCTTCCTCGAAGTGAGGCTTCCTGCAGATTCCGAGCTTCCATATTCTCAAAAATATTTGAGGCTAACAATCTCCCATAATGTGTGGTTTTTGAATTCCTAAGGTGAGATCTTTAATCTTGCTTCCTTGAACTTTTTGAGATTGCTTTGTCATTGAGTTCTTGAATCTTTGGTCTTTATTATGTTGTAGGCTTGTTCCTTCATGTTGTGTGATCTTTAATCTTGAGCCTTTGTCATTGTCTTTCGACTTCGTCTTTGATTTTGAGATCTTTATACCTTTTCCTTGTATGTCTTGATCATCTTTGCCACCTTGCGATCTTGTGTCATGACCAACATGCTCATACTTTGCATCTTCTTGAAAGCTCTCTAATAATCTCCCATAAAGCTTTTGGGTTTTTGAGGAGTTATCCTTTAATATCAGAGTTTTGCGAAGTCTGTCTCTAATTCATTGAGCTTATCTTGATTCTTGAATCTAGATCTTATAGTATGTCTTTGTATTTTTGAGCAATGAGCATGTGGTAATAGAATTCGACTTCCCGCAGAATAGGATACCGCCACCACAATATTACCTGCAAGTTTACGATAGTGATTAATTTAACAGATATAGACGAGAGTGTCCTTTGTCAATTCATTAAATAAGGTTTCCCAATAACCATGGTTCCTCCGTTAATCAATTATAAATACCTTTGCCTGTATCAATAGAATTCAATGAATCTTCTCCACCCGAAAAAACAAAGGGTTTCACCAGGTGCACTAGCCGTCCTCGTTATCCTAGACGTCTCAAAGAAGAAACACAGTAAGAGTAATCTGATAGTTACTATCTTTCTGATCAAACGTCAATTCATTACACCTCGAACAAATTTGGATTCACATAGAATTGCACCATCGTTTCTTTCTAGTTGACACAAGTTTGATTCATATGGAATCGCGCAAGTCACCTAGCAAGAGATTGTTTGATATTGGCTCAAGCAGGATTTCCATCTTCACGATGAATACTTAAGTATCACTCGGATGTTTTGGAAAAATCACAAGGATAATGCGTAGGACTCTTGTTAACAGCTTGTGAACTTATTCGTGTTCAACAAGAGTTAGACATGGAATGTGTCATAATGAGATTAATTTTATTGATCACTTGGCTCTATACTCGATTACTTGCGTTTTGGTTTTAGTACTCGAGATTAGAGCAAATGCTACCTATTTAATATCAACTAACTCGTAGGCGAAAGTCAATAGAAGTCGGTGAAATCGCTCCGTGACAAATGAGACAAGTTTCTGTTGAGAGAAACTCGAATGGCTGGGAAGGGTTGTGCATTGCATCACTGGGTCCATGATGTCGTCTTTAATATCAGAATTCATCTTTGTGAAAACCGATAGATTATGTATTGACCCAGTTTCTGCC
This sequence comes from Tanacetum coccineum, assembly GCA_026074375.1. Lineage (NCBI taxonomy): Eukaryota > Viridiplantae > Streptophyta > Magnoliopsida > Asterales > Asteraceae > Tanacetum > Tanacetum coccineum. The sequence continues at coordinate 14,836 of BQNB010070018.1, forward strand.
TAAGGTGTAGGGAGGGCTTCTTTATTTTCACCCTTTATCCATACATTTCTTTTTCATTCTTCAACCCCTTCAATGCTTACCAAGACGTCATTACTAACACCTTGTTGTGATTGTTCCAGTGTTAGCTCAATCTTAGTCGGCATTATTCCCTTATACTCATTCATCTCCAATCATACCTAAGGACTGCTATTTCTAACTATGGAGTGTCCTTGGGTAGATCCCTCCGGTTCTGGTTGGATCATAGGACTAATACCTAACCTAACCACCTTATGACTTCAGAATCGTCATGAATTAAGATGTTGTTGGGTATGAGATCGTAACCATAAAACCTTTTCCGAAGAATATAAACAGCACTTTGAGTCGTTTAGATCACTTATTATTTTCAAGATCACATTTTAATTACATTTCTCCCCTTATTTTAAATACTAATTTACTTAGTTTTTGAAATACCTTGTGATTTTAAAATTTGTCATGAAAATCCTGTGGAGAAAACTTTTATACTTAGCATGAATTATATAGAACATTAACTTGCTCCCCCTTAATTTTACATATGTTTGACACCAAAAAAATGATATCAAGTTGTAAAAAGAATATAAAATTGAGGTTTAGCATTGTTGAGCACACAATTTTGAATTATGAATCGTCAGTAAGAAATTCTTGAAAAATTGTGTTTTTTGAAAAAATCATGGTATAAGACTTCTCTTCTAACGCTAAGGATAAGTGCACTGAAACGTACACCCTCCTTTTTCGTTCGGGTCCGAGTTACAATCTGAGTCTAAAATACGTACAACTTATAAACTAGCTTATTAGTAAAATAAAAAAAAAATTCATGGCTTATTTTGGTTTTAAACTGGCTTCTCACAGCTTAATATAGCTTATTTGGTTTCGTTGTACCTTATAGCTTATTTAGGTTGTTACCAAGTTCTAAACGAAAAAGCTATAGTTTTTCATTTAAAAACATAAGTAGCTTATTAGTTTTAGTTTTTGTAGCTTAATCACTACTCAAGACTGCTATTTTTTTTGCTTCTTTTCTTTCCTCTTGTGGTCCACGGTTTGTACAAGACAAAGAAACAAAAACAAAAAGGACCACAGTAAGCTTTGTCTCTTTCAGGCGAACTATACACGTTTGAGGTAGGCGAACTATACAACACTCTTTAGGCGAACTATACATGCGATAACTAGGCGAAGTATACGTTGCATGTTGGGTGGATTATACGTCTCTTTCAGGCGAAGTATACACAACAATAGGCGAACTATACCTTTCTCTTTCAGGCGAAGTATACGTCTAACAGGAGAGTTATACATTTCCTCGTGGGCGATGTAGGCAAAGTTACGGTTTAGTAAGCGAACTATCGTCTATGCATAGGTGATTTATTATGTAACAAAATAGGGCGAATTATACCATAAGGGTGAGGGGCGAACAATACCAAACCGTTGAACGAGTTATACTAAAGCATAATAGAAAAAACGTGCTCGTTCATGGTGTTTTAGGTTTTTCGTGTTTGAGTAACGGTTGATCGCGGGTTATATAACCTATACAATTGTGATCGTGATCCTTTTTCGATCATCGTGGTATATTTAGTTTTTGTCGACGATAAAGAATCGAGTCCGCGAGAAGCTTAAACCATTCGTGTATACTTACCTTCATTTCAAACGAAGAAGAAAGAAAAAGTGGAAAACGTTTTTGGTTTTATTAAACTAAATTTAAATTTTGACACATTCAGCCCCTGGACTTTGTAACAAATTCACCATTCATCCATTATTTGGTCATTTACCCTCTTTGTTGAATTTGGTTTACACCGTTAGTCCTTAATTGCTACAAAACAACCCATTCGTCATCCAAAGTGAATTTCAACTGCACCGTTTGTCCTAATTTGAGCTTTTATCAACCGTTAATCATTTTAAGCTCAAAGTTTGTGCACCGTTCATCGTTTTAAGCTCATTTTTCGCCAACAAAAGCTCAAATTCTTCAATTTCAACAACAATTTCAACCACAATTAATTATTGTTTCACGGTTTCTTCTTGATTTTGTAAAATCCCGCGAAAGATTCAATTCGTTTCTCGGTTTAAATCTAAGATTTGTAAAATCCCGTGAACGTCAATTGGTTTCAATCCACAACAACAATCACTTTACCTACTAAAGATCCTTGTTTATCATTTCACATCACCTTTGCAATGTCGACTCAACAAGACATCAATGCTATTAGAGCACAATGATTTGCAAACACACATGATCCTTTGGCATTAATGGCAAACACTCAGACACCGTTTCACCCACATCACTCATTACCTACATACAACATCCTCAACCCAACAACAACTTTGTCCAACAACCTTCATTCAACACGAACTACATGCAACAACCAATGCAAAATCCCAAAGATATCTCAGATCCCACAACTGCAATAGACATGGCACTTGAACTCATGTCTAAGGCATTTCAACTAAACAACATCACTCCAACAAACAACAACCAAAGAAGTTCATCAAACCCTTGCTACAACAGATTGCTCAATTGGGTATGAATATAGATGAAGAAATCAACGAGATTGTTTTACAAACGACACATTTAGAGGTCGTTCTCTTGTATCTAGCGCTGTGTATTATGAAGTAGCACCCCAAGTGGTATTCTGTTGCGTTGTTGAAATTTTGGGGGTGTTACACACGTGTTATCGATTTTGGTGGTAGTTATCATTTGAGCATTCGATGTGCTCCGTTTGAAGATTTGTATGGAAGGAAATGTAGGTCGTTTGTTCTATGGGCAGAGATTAGAGAGAGTAGTTTGACTGGATTTGAGTTAGTACAAGAAACAACTGATAAGGTAGTGTTGGTAAAGGAAAAGCCCAGGGCGGCGAGAGATCGTCAAAAGAGCTATGTTGATTATAGGCGTAAGCCGTTAAAGTTTGAGGTGGGTGATCGGGTATTATTAAGGGTGTCGCCTTGGAAGGGCGTAGTGCGTTTTAGAAAGAAGGGTAAGTTAGCACCAACATATGTAGGACCGTTTGAGATCTTTAAAAGGATTGGCCTTGTAGCTTATAGGTTGAGGTTACATGAGGAGTTGAATAGCGTGCATGACATTTTTCATGTGTCAAATCTAAAGAAGTGTCTGGCAGATGCTAATTTGCACGTGCCATTGGATGAGATAAAGGTCGACAAGACACTTCGTTTTGTTGAGGAACCTGTAGAGATTATGGATCGAGAAATTAAGAAGTTAAAACGTAGGAAGATAGCACTAGTGAAAGTTAGATGGAATTCGAAACATGGTCCTGAGTTTACTTGGGAACACGAAGATCAGATGAGGATTAAGTATCCACGTTTGTTCATGGATCAAGTTTTTGAGCCTGCTAGTTAAATCTCGGGACGAGATTTCCTCAAGGAGGGGATACTGTAACAGCCGTGATTTAATCAGGTTAGTGATGCCTTTAGAAATGGCTAAGGGTTCATTTTGTGTGATTTCTTATATGCTTTGTGTTATATATGTGTGCTAAGTGGTTTGAATACGTGATGAGGTGTATGATCATCTCATTTTGTGTGCGTTTGTGTTTAGTGAGGAGTATTCCATCTGTTTGCGTATATTGATAATGGAAAGTAATGGCGTGTAGCATGCATTGCTACATCAATAGTTGATGATTTTTGTGTTAAGCGTTTATGGGAAACGTATTATGTTCGAATTAAGTTAAGTGAGTGAAATTTGGCGAATTAGGGTAGATTTTCTAAATATAAAAAGTGAAATGTAAAATGAAAAGTTATTTTTAGAAGGTTTAGTAAGTTGCGTTTATGGTGAAAAAAGTTTACCCATATTAGTTAGGTTTTTATGAAAACTTAAGGTAATGAAGATAATTAGTTAATAAATAAAAAAATAAAATATAAAAATATATATGTGGGTTGTTTATTCTGGCAGGTTAGGGATAAGAAAAAAGAATAAAGTATTGACTATAATTAGGATTCATATTAGTATAAATTCTAATTTAATAAAACCTAAATCACTTTTTCTCTCCTTCTCCCCTTGTGATCGGCCGCCGAACTCCAAACAAAAGAAAAAAAGAGTTTTTTTAAATCAAGAACGTCGTTGGTGATTTAGTGTTTAAAGAATCAAGGTTTAGGTTATGTCATTAACCCTAGTCGTTTAGTTTTCGTTAAATCATTGTAACAATTAATATGATGGTTCTAAGGTTTACATAAAATTCAATTATATATGAACTTATTGATGGTATGATTATTAGGGTTTAATTAGGATCTTATTGGTGTAAGTGGTTAGAGTTAGATCGCTTTAATTCATGTTTTAGAGTTGAGCAGAATTTAGGTCTGTGTTCAACTGATGATATCTAGATGTTAAAAACGTGTTTTGATATGATTCCAATGCCTAAATTGTATTTCAAAGAGTCTATTTTTCAAAAAGTCCGGCCTTGATTGATTTGGAGTTCTAGAAGTTGGTTAAATATTGGTTACAAGAAAAGTTATCAAAATAGTAAATACGGGTCAGAATTAGGAGGGTAAAACCCTGACTTAAAAGTGGAATTAAGGTTAGACAATCTACAGTGATTAAGTTCTATATGTATATAAAGAAAACCTAGAAGGATAGCTTCTGATTGTTTGTCTAAGTATGGTATTTAGGGCTATACATTTTAGTGTGCAATCAGATCTGAATTGGGACAATTTTAAAGTTGGATTTTATTTAGGATTGTTGCACATGTAAGGAATAATTGGGAATCACAAGGTAGTTATTAAACTCATAAATGAACTTAGATGATTTTTGGTATAATTTATAAAGGTCAGAAAGTAAGGGTTTTAAGAGGGTAAAGTTATACTAAAATTCTGCATTTTTGAATAAATTGTAGTTAACTAGTGTAATGTGCTAATGAGGTGGTTAAGGTTGGGCATGGTGTCAGGGTGACCTATGATGGTTAATCACACCCTCAGACATCCATCATATGTGTGTTACATGGACTAGAGATTTTAGCTTGGTTGCGTGTAACCGTGTTTATTTATTTGTGTACTTGCGTGATATGAATTGGAAGTTGCTTTTTGAGCATTCAGGTGAGTTATATAGTCCCACTTTTTACTGCGTTTTAAACTTGGGATGGAAATGATGCAAGTGTTGAAATTATGTTTTGAATTCCTATAATTATGTGTTAGTGTAATTGCATGGACTATTTTGTGACCTGATATGCGTTTATGTGGTTTTTTTTTTTTTTTACGTGTTATGTGATGTGATATTGACATTGTTGCCTAGTCAGGAGGGTTACTTGCGGGTATCCATAGCCTGAGCTAGAGGGAAAAGGATTTGGATTGGTCCAAGAGCAATTGAGGTCGTCTGGTTGGTGTTTGAGTGATTGATTAGATTAAATTACATGTTAGCTTGTATGTTAGTTAACATAATTGCCATGCAAAAGTATTGTTTTATAATCACATTAATTCGTTTAATGATTTTGGAAAAGGGTTGAATATGTGTGTCTAAAAACCTATGTTTCTCACCAACCATTGTGTTGACGTATAAGCATCATTTTTAGGTATTCAGCAGGATGAGATTAAAGTTAGAAAAAGTGGCTAGATGGACCGTAGACAGCTGGCGAAGTTTAGTTATCTAGATTTCGATATTTATTTTGGATGTTGAATGTTAATTGTTTTGCTTTGTTAGGATGTATAAATGTTTGCATCTCATGACGTTGGCATGAACTGCCTTCATTTTCAATGTCAGACGCCTTTTGGGTTTTGTTGATGTGTTTGGGTATTTTTCATGACATTGCGTGCCTATACCTTGTATTATATGCATGTTTTAGTTCTATATATAGATGCCAATGTGTTGTGATGATTCTCTTTCTCGTCACGCCTCGCGTTTCCGCCTTGGCGGGGTGTGACAGATTGGTATCAGAGCCTTTGGTTATAGAGATGTAGGTGGTTGAGCCTAGACTATAACCTAGAGGTCCTTCATGTAGATGCATTTAGGGCTAGTGTTTAATGGTATAACTGCTATGCTTTCCCTCTATTTTTTGCATAGCTTATATATCTCGTATTTTGCTAAGTTGTCATTTTAGTTCTACCACTATCTGATATGATATGTATTACTTTCTTAGTATTTTAGTTATGTCAGATGGGGAACCGTTTTCCCAACTAGACTTAAGCGTTATAAGGAGCCTCTTGTGGAACCGAAGGAGATATGATAGTTGATTGTTTGTCAGATGCGCGTAATAGGGCTGGATCCGCAAAGTCAGGTGATTCTTACATAGACAAAGTCAAACCCAAGCGAGGCCCAGCATAAGTTTATCCCGTCCTTAACTTCGTAATGTTGTTATTGATTATTTCTTTTAGATATTTCGTATTTTGGGAATTGTTGAGATAAGTAAGTAGTTATTTGATAGAGCATCCTTTATGTGTTAAGTTGGAGTGGTTTAAGATGCTCAATGTAGTATATGTACTTATATATGAATTATGATTGTATGAAGTATATCTTGAAAGGAAGTACACGTGTGAAAGAAAGAAGGCACTTATAATCATGGTGGCCAATATAATTATAAAGGCATCACACACGTAGACTTGTGACCATGATTGCATTTATTTGTGTTTGGTTGTAAGGTGGTAGTGTAATATGTTCTTTTTTTATATGTGTATTCATGATAAGGATGGTGGTATGGGTAGAGAATTATTCTCTTACCCTAATTGGAGAATATGTTAAGTTGAGTTGTATAGATAGTAAGTTTCCCTTCTATCTAGTACTTGCGGATACCTAGTATTACTATTATAGAGGTTGCTCGTTTGCTCGGTTGTTTGTTCGGATTTCCTAAGTCTAAGCTTAGCATCCCTTCATCGTACTTTGTTAGTAAGGATACCCGATTTTTCCTATTCGACGTCTTGATGTATATTGGTTGTTCGGATCTGCTCTTTCGGATATAGGCGCGTTTCGTTAGTTCTTTCGTTGCATTGATTACTCGTATGAGTATCAAACGTTTCTTTTAAGCACTAATTGTTCCTAACATATTAGTGTGGATCATTACTCCCTTGGTTGTATATCCCTTGGTTTTCGTAACCCGTTGGCGACGTGTTAGTATCGATGCTTTTAGGTTTGCTCTGTTGATCGTTATTTTGGATAAGACCTTACGTTTTCTTTTGAGTACGTAACGTCTTGCATGAGTTTTCTTGTACGAGTTCGTTTGATTTTATTTTGAGTATATGGTTCCTGGTATTTTCTTTCGTTTTCAAACAATAAAATTGTGTTAGAGTCTGTACGGTGTTTTACGATCCCTTTTGGTATTATGGTGTCCTTTGTTTGAGTAACATATTTTATAATTGATGTCTAATTATAAAAGCCCTTTTGAAGTATTGTGTTAGTGTTTGGGAAAAACTGTGTTTAAAATGATCTTTGTAAATAGAATATGTTTAAATGGCCTATGCAAATAGGATATGAAAATTGTTGAGTGGTTAAATAAATTTTATTTTATTATAAAAAGCAGGTTTAAAGTGATTCATAGTGGTAAGGTACGATACTCTATTAGTAACCATATTAGAGTTTTATGACACCAGAATTGAATTTTATAAAGATTACATTTAAGACAATTTTATTTATTCTTTAAAATGATTTTTATACTTAAATTGACTTCTTTATTTTAAATTGATTTTTATAAAAACATTATTTAATTTGGTCTTTCGAGTAAAGTCGATAATTGGTATAAGAATTTTCGTCTTTCGTATTGATTTTTGTGTGTGTGTTCTTTTGTCGTGGTACGCCTGTTGATTTTTTTGTTCGCGTGTTCACTCGGTACATATACGTATCCTTTTTTTCAAAGGATTCTTATATCATTTGATCCACGGCTATTTGCATATGTGGAATCTCTTATATGTATTCTAGCTTTTGATTCGATATTCGTTTGTTATCCTATTCGAGTGTTCACAACCCTTGGAGTTCGTTGACACCGTTGAGTCGTGGAAGCTTTAATGTGATTGTGAGAATGGACTGGTTGTCCAAGAGGAAGTTTGTGATAGTATGTCATGAGAAAGTGGTTAGGATACCGATAAAAGAGGGTGGGATACTTCGAGTTCATGGGGAATGTATGACTCAATCCTTTAGTATATAAATATATAGTAAAAATATATATAAGGAAAAATATCAATTATAGAAGAGTGGGTAAGTATTCCGTAAGGCTTTTAAAAAGATTTACTTTTATCCAAAGTAAAACTCTAAAAAACCTTCCCAGGTCGTTTCCCGACGAGGTGCGAATTTGAAAATCGGTTACGTTTGTGATCGCGCGTTTGAATGGTCAATATTTGATTTGGTTTCTATTTCTATAATTCAAATGCAAAAACAAGTAAAAGCACGCTAAAAACAAAAGCAATTAAGGCTAAAACACTAAAAACGGTAACAAGATTCTAATCCCGTTCTTTAAAAAACTAAATTCTACAAATTTAACCCTAAAAATGCAAATTTAATTTTTAACAATCCTAAATGATTAATAAAAATTTTAGAAAAAAGAATTATATTTTTTGACTTTTATTTAATTTACGTTAAAGTACATTTTTGGGCCTTGTGGTTTGGTGCGAGTTCACATTGGTCCAAAATTCAAAAGGTCACTTTTGGTCCAAAACATAGTTTTGTCCACTTTTAGTCAAATCGTGAATTTGCACTAAAATAAAAAAAAATTTTTTGGACTATAAAAGTGAATCGGAAATATGTCTTTTGGACCAAAAGTGTAATGAAGCTATGTCTTTTGGAACACAAAAAGTGGACAGAAACTATGTGTTTGGTCCAAAAACCAACTTTTTTTTTTGTTTTGGACCATAAGTGAGAAAATATGCACCAAACCACAGTGACCAAAAATGTACTCTTAAACTCCTTTTAATTTATATGATTAAAAACAGTTTTTTATCTAATTTTTATATTTAAAAATATTAAATACGTTGGAAAATCTAAAAAAATTAGGAAAAATATACTTATGAGTAAGTAGATATGAAAAATTAAACGGGACAAACAGCTTATCTAAATAAGCTGTTAATAAACCGAAAAGGGCTTATAGCTTAAATGGGCTAAAAAGTGGTTAAGTATTAAATGTTGCAACTCATAACCAGAAAAGACCCAAGGGCAGAGTGGTTGTGTGTGGTGGTGTTAAAACGCTTGGTTGAGGTTGGTTGAGGTCAAGGGTTCGAGCCTAGCCTCACCCTTGACTTCCTAATTTCCCAAGTATTTTTATTTTTTTAAATTTCTTTTTGAACAATCTTTTAAACCTAAAAATAAGCAACTTTTGTAAAAGTACTTTTTATAAAAACCTAAAATAAGCTAGAAATAAGCACTTAAAAGTGACAGACTTGGCTTTTTAATACTAAGTGACAGAAAGGGCTAACTATTTGCTTTTTTTAGAAAAAATAAGCATTTAAGAAAACAGATAAGCTAAAAACAAATGATTACTAAACCCTAATAAGAACTAATGAACACAAATAAGCTAAAAATATGAGCTAAAACTAAGCTTAAATGACAGAATTACCTAAAAGGCTTTTAAACTTAAATTTTAAACTAAAAGTGCTAATAAGCTTAAATAAGCTCTAATCTAAACTAAATAAGCTAACTATGATTAAAACCTAACCTAATAAGCAAATCTAAGCACAATTTAAGCAAATCCAATAAGCCAATAAGCTCAGAAAAGCAAATAAGCAAAATTTGGCCAAAAACTACTACAACAACCAACAAGGGCACTTTCTAGCTTATTTTTAAGCTAGAAAATGGATCCTTATGGCTTAATGACTTATAACACTCTAAAGCTTATACAACAAGCTATCTAAATCAGCAGAGAATAAGCAGTTTGAAACACAATTAAGCTATGAAAAAGGCTTATGAAAATGGCTATCTAACTCAGCATTGCTTGATTTTTGGGTTTTTCTTTTAAAAAAACAAAAAAATGAGATTTTTACAGGACCCTAATTAAGCCATCTAAAATAAGTTAAAAATACAAATCAAGCTAAAACAGATTAAATTTATACTACAAACTACTTATGCTATAAATTTCAAAACCTAAATCCTACTTTAATTAACCTAAATTTGCTAATGAAGATGGGACATTTGTCTTTGAAAATGGACTCTTAACACTTTGACAGGTTTTAACTAAAAACACAAATGCACATGCACACCTAAACTAAAGCTATTCTACTACATTCAACACTAAAAACAAGCATGAAAATGGTCCTACAACAACCTTTAAGCAAAAGACTAGAAATAAGCAGTTTGAATGAGTTTAAAGCCTACAGATTCTAATTTTATGTTCTAAAAACCTCAAAACCAATTTTTAACCTTAAACAACTACAACAAACAGATTTAAATCCTTTTAGATTGATAAACAAAGTTCACAAATGGGTCAAATGGGTTCAAATAGTATTACCATGGGTTAGTAGTGTTCTAGCCAAACACCCCTTTAAAAACTTAAAAAGCATTTTTTAACTTCTAAATTTAAGATTTAAGACCCAAACTTAAGATACCAGATATTTTTAAGCTAATATTACACCTAATGAGCAGATTTAAACACATAAATAAGCACAATCAATGAGTAAAAAGCTAATGCTACTATTTTTGGATTTTTGACTGTTTTTAGGCTAAAACTTGAAAACTAAGATCTAAACTAGAGACAAGCATGAAACATAATCAAAACACAATAATAAGACATATTAAATAGAAATAAGCAATTATAAGCACTATGATGAGCAAAAATAAGCAATAAGCAGTTTTTAGCTAACTTGAAAATAAAGAACTTACAAAAGCCCTTGTTCAAAACAGGGCGAATAAGCTTACAATAAGCTGATCTACAAGCTCTAGCTTGTCAAAGACAAGCTAGTGAAACCCATAAGCCCATCCAGGTTTGGCTTATCATCCCCTTTTAGCTTTTTTGAGTGATTTTTGGTAAATGACTTAAAAACTATAAGTTATGGGAAAACTTATAGTGCTTAAGTTAACAGCTTAAGTATGAGTTAAAAGAAACTTTTGTGAGCTTATAAAACGTTTTTAAAACACAAAGTACATTAACTTAAAAACAGATTTAACATAAAAACTTTATTTTCATTAAACTTGAATAAAACAGTACAAAGCTTTTAAATAAAAGTACAATAAGCTAAAAACATTAAATATAAGCTGCTAAACTAGAAAACTAAAAACTATATGCCTCAAGGGCTTACACGAATCCTATTTATATAGATATCAAAGGTCTTAGGTTCTTCAAGCATTGTGCTACTTCTGTGAGAGGATTGAGAGGGTGTTTTTCTTGTGTGAGTAGCTTTAAGTCATCATCTAAACCATCCAATTTTCTTGGCCACCAAGTAGAATGATCTTAGCCCTTGATTTAGTCCAATGTCTCATCAACGAATCAAAATGTGGAGGATTACCAAGGTGGATTTGGTGGTTTGTGAAGTGGGATTGAGGGGGAAAGTAATGGGTTTGTTTTGGGGTGCAAGGGTCGAGGTTGGGAACGATGGATAAATAGTAGTGGCGGGAATTTGATTTAGGTGAACAGGGTAACGGTGTTAGTGGTGTTAAGTCATAAGGACTAACCTTGTCGGTGTCAAACATTAGGGACTTGTGGTGTAAAGGGGTTAATGGGTTTAATGGTTAAGTGTTTTGGGCTTGATGTTGGGCCGGTTTAGTGTTCATGGACTTTTTAAGCTTTAAGCTTATGTAAGTTTTGATATAAATGCTTAATGGGCTGCCCCGACCCATTAGATGGGTGCGGGTTGGCCCATTAAGTATTTCTTCGGTTTTGGTTTTGCTTTTGACTTTGACTTGGTTGACTTTTTGGTTGACTTTGACTTTGACTTTTTCACGCTCTTTCCATTCCGTGCTCGGTTTTGTCCGTTTTGGCTTGATTTTTGTCCTTTAGTAAATATCCGTTACCTGCACAATTATAAATCACAAAACACACAAATACAACGTATTTTTGGTATGTTTTTGGTAATTTAGGCTCATTTTTATAGGCAAAAGGTATGTGTAATTAAGCACATACCAAAATCCCCCATACTAAGATATTGCCGTGTCCTCACGCAATGCTATAAGTAAACACTTTAGAAAACCAAGAATCTCAATCCTCTTCGACTAATTACCTCGAAAAGTAGCTAAGTGTTCATCAAGGGGAATTAAAGAATCATTAGTTTTGAAAAAGCCCCGTTTTGACCATTTTTAACTATTTATACTTATTACCACACATATTTTTGTATTTTTCCTTTTTCTTATTTTTTTGTACTTTTCTTTTTAAGCAACTAACTAACATGTTTGGACTTTCGTTATTTTTATAACTTTAGGGTCACAGAACAAGAAGCACTTTAATCCTAAAATGCCCAAAAGGATAAATTCATCGTCCCCGACTTTTCACTTGTCCCAAACCAAGCTCAAAAACGAATCACGTTAAATACAGTTAAGATGCTAACATCTACTCAACTCGTTACCTTATGAAAATTTTCGCTCAACGACAATTACGTATATCTTAGTGATGATTGTGTCTTATTTTGAATTTCAACCATAGATCAAACGTTTTGCAAAATTTCTATGCTTCACGTTCCACCCAAAAGTAATGAGTTTGAAGGCGAGATCATCCCATGTAGCGACTTTCGTCTCGGCACATCCCAACCTTGCGGCTAAGTGACCAGGCTTTTGACACCCCACAGAGACTAGTATCGAGACTCACGGACCTTCGGTTTCAAAACTCTTGGATTTCCCGTATATACATAAAATCACAACTTAAAACGAAATAGTCTTAGTTCAAAAGCATATTTAAATTTAAGAAAAAGAGATTTTCCCTATATTTATTAAATCACGTTTATTACACTTAATATAATTATGCATCCTTTTAAACTAAGGAAATCCTCGACCTTTTAGAAGGCTACAACATCGGTTGTGAGCCGGCAAGATGCATCAAACTTTTATCAGTCTCAGATTATTATTCTTACTATGGGCCTTATTTAGAAGACTGCAACATCGGTTGTGAGCCGGCAAGATGCAGTAAACTTTTATCAGCCCACAGTTTTTATTATTGTTATTACCTCATTTTTCATTATTTTTTTTCTTTTTTTTATATTACCACGATATAGAAAAAATTTCTTTTTAGCAAATTTAAGTATGAATTTGAACTAAGACTAAAATTATTGATATCGACCATACTTCAAAAATGTTGATTTAAGTTTAATTTTCAAAGAGAGCACGTATTATTAGTCCGGTTAGAAGCTTATGGGAGAGAAAAGCCACAAACTACACTTATGAGCTCTTAAGATTTCCAACTAATCATTGTTTAGCATCTAACTCGTAATTAACTCTATCATTTCTCGTTCTTCGCAAATTTAAAATCTTTAACAAAAAGATCCGCGAATGATTAGTCTAAAAGTTAAGGAACAAGCTAGAGCTCAACACGCTCGATCGAATCAAAATTTATTCTTATTCTACCCAGCAGGAAAGTCAACATTGTGATAAAACACTTATTTTATTTTTGAAATTTTTTAATTTTTTTTAATTTTTTTGGTATTTTGGTGGTAAAAACGGGATTACGTGAAAACAACGACTGCAGGCACAATCAAATCGATAGATCCCCCATACTAGAATTGAACATTGTCCTCAATGATTTAAGAAGGGTCTCTACGTAAATTTAAAGCCGTTTATTAAGTATGCTCAAAGATAAACGTTAGTCGATAAGATTGGATATTGGATTCCCATAATGAAGCTGAGGGATGACAGCTGAGTGAACGAAGGACAAAATCCAGAGCCGAGAGGTTCATAATCGGGGCAATCTGGGACATACAACACTCAGACCACAAATAAGTCACGAGAAAGGAAGAGGCGAGCCTCCTCACAACACACTTATTCGTTACTACTATATAATTATATAAGGATAAGCATGGGTTGCCACCCACGAAGCGCTTGTTTAAGTTCGCTTAGCTTGACCCGTCCCCGAATTGAGTTGTTTTAACGGGGATAAAAAATAGATCACATGGAAAATTCCAAAACCACGAATGTCTCCATAAGAGCAAGGAAAAATCTCCATCGGGCTTTCAAAAATATTGATGACTTTGAAAGCTTTAGAGTCCCGATGAGATAATTCCGGTAGCAGCGAATGAACTCCTTTAGAAATGAGAATCCCGGGGTTGAAATTTTTTTCCTCATTTTCGGATGAAAACGAGAGTAAAGTTCCGGACCCGGGAATTTCTATGTGGAAAGGAAGTTCATGATCAGAAAGAGGAGGATTATAATCCTCAAGAATTAAAGAAGCATTAGATGAGGATTTCTTCTTTACATTCTTATCCGGTGTTACTTGATTGGTGACTTCTAAGGTTCTCATTAATGAGTAATACCCGGCTTGAATTACTTTGTCCTCTTATCGATTGAAGTCAAGTTTCCAACCTCGGAAAAATCCCTTCATAGAGAACGACGGTACACTCGAGGAAATGAGGAAGGAAACTACTCGATCCAGTGGAATCAAGTTCATCAACCAAGAGCGCGCTTGAAACTTATGCTTTTTCTTTTCTTCAGAGTCAAATGGTGTCATCATAACAAGTATTTTTCCCCATCGCCATCACTATCGGTCTGTGATAAAAAGATCATCATTTTGGCATCATCATTCTCGATAGTGATGAATAATCAAGAGTATGTTCATCGGTGAACATCTCGGGAATAGTATAAATAAGATCGTTATTAGGATAATTTTTTGCTAATGGATCACGGTTAAGCAATTATAGATTGAATCTCTCTAATTCATGTTTGGAGTTCATGTTATTCATTTCCTGGTGTAAATGACTCAATAAAAGCGGAATTCATCGGCGAACTCCTCAAGAGAATAATCACTAATCTCAGAAATTGTAAGACTAGGATAAGAAGAAGTGGTACTACCACTTAATGGATTGACATTAGGAGGGAGATCCTTGGTAGAATCAAGATTTAGGAATTTCTTAATTAGAACAATGTCTCCCTCTGGATCAAAGATATCATCTTTCACTTCCGGTGAAGTTAAATCGGAAAGTGCGTTGTGTCAGGTTCGAAGAAAAGTAGGATTGCCTCAGATGATTTTTATTTTCTCAGTTTGCGAAACGCAAGTCTTCATAAGATTATCTTTTGTATGAAATATTGTAATATCAATCATGTTGAATTGATTCTCTTTGAGGTTTATTAGAATAACTTGAAGTGCATGTTTCATATTCAAGATTAATCTTTCATCATCGTCACGGAGAATTAATTCTTCTTCGTGCACGTCAATCAAAGCGTGAGCGGTCCTCAAGAAAGGTCTTCCCAAGATGAGGGCAACTCGAGGATCGCTTTCATAATCAACGATGACCAAATCAGCAGGGAACGTGAATCTTCCAACCGGAACAAAAACATCCCTTGCAATTCCAGCAAGTGTACAAACTGACCGGTTAGCTAATTCAAAGGTCATTCGGGTGGATATAAGTTCGGATAAATATAAATTTTTCCAAACGGAGAGTGGAATCAAGTTGATACTAGGCACCTAGATCGGTCTAAGGCCTTGCACAATTGGCTCACTAAAACTACAACGGATGAGAAATTTTCCTTTAGGGTCTCAAAGTTTCTAGCGGGTAATTCTTAAGGATTAACTGCTAAGCTCGCAATTTTTATTGAGGGGGTAGTTGCCAGTTCTAAAAGTTTCGCCTTATTGGATTGGAGAGCTTTAAGCATTTTTATGGTAGTTTGAATTAGAATTAAATTGCCTCAGCAAGAAGAGTTATTAATGTGAAGTTGGTTTGAAACATTTGCCAAAAATTGGAAAGATTGTATTTCATCTTTGTCTTGATGTTTTTCCTTGTTATCTTGAAGTATAAGGGATATTTTTATTTATTTTTAGGTGAAGAGGATCCCCTTTGCGCGCGCATCTTATAAGATTTTTATGAAGGAGCTTGAGGTTTTTGGACAAGAGGAGGTAGGACCTTAATGGTATACTCAACGAGTTCTGGGTCCGTTAACGTCTCCTCTACTCGTTCATCCTCCTCCGGATTAATGAATGGATGAGGATGAAACGGATAGGGTCCATCTAAAACAATATCACTTTAGGTGGTGATGGCTTTCAATTCACCTTTTGGGTTAGCAATGGTGTGCTAGGAGTGGCCCGAAACCCAAAGAAGAAGCGTGTTCATTGAAAGAAACTCGCCATCTGTTCTTAAGTCATTGGTTTGATTTTTCTGACATTGTATGGCTGGATTTCATTTCTTAATTCTGATTTTAAATTACCGATATGATTTCTCATAGCTTGCATGCTAGCCTCATTTGTTTTCTTAAATTTCTCCAATTCACTCAAAGTAGTAACTTGAGTTTGTTGAGTCGGGGTAGAGGTAACTCTCAGAAATTTCCTTTTATTTTGACGCTTTACTTGATTGTACCAGTTTTGAGATTTTTTTTGCCTTATGGTTGAGCAAACTACCGGTGGTTCGAGTTTGGTTAGCAACACTTAGAGGACGTTATCCGGTATTTCCTTGATTGTAGTTAACTGCGGAGGCTAAAACATATCCTTGGATATTGTCATGATAACCTAAAAAAGTGTTGCCATCGGTGGCAGGACACTGTCGATAAGAATGAGCACCGCTACAAGTAACACAAGATTCTTCAACTGCTTTTACGGAAGCTGAAGCTGGGGTTACTTGATGTTGTTTAAACATACAAAGCGGTGTCATCACACTAGATCACGACACTAGCTATGACACTTGCTTTTCTTGAAGAATCGGACCTACTTTGGGGTTTTTTTTTTTTCACTTGTGAAACAATCGGTTTGTTTCTTGAATTACGAACTTTCGATTTGTTTTCAATGATCTTCAACACATCGTGTGCACTTCTTTCCAAAAGATTGCCACCGGCGGCAGAATTTAAAGAATCTTGATCGAATGGGTTCAAACCATTGTAGAAGGTATCGAGTTGATGCAATTCGGTAAAACCATGATGGGGGCATGCTCGAAGGAGATCATTGAATCGGTCCCATGCCTCACTAAACGTTTCCTCAAACTTTTGATTAAAATTTGAAATTTCATTATGGAGATTTGTTGTTTTTGAGGGAGGAAATAAATGGTTAATAAACTTGGACACAAGATCGTCCCAAGTGAGAATAGAATGAGGAGGTTCTTTGTCGAGCCAAATCCGGGCTGGACCATCGATAGAAAATGGAAAAAGCATAAGCTTAATCGATGCCTCGGGCACATCTTTGTACTTCAACGTAGAAGTGATCTTGTTAAAATATCGAATATGAGCATGAGGATCTTCTTTCTCAAAACCGAAGAATTGTTTTGAAGTTACAAGATTGATTAGACTATGCTTGAGCTCGAAATGCTCAGCGGGAATGGGTGGTACTACGATTGCCTCCGCATAACCCTCGGTGGGTGCACGGAGTAATTCCGCCATAGTACGTTGATCGGCCATCGTAACTATGGGAACTTCTTCAAGAGCGAACGGTTCGACTCTTTGTTTTGAACGTCTACGGTTACGACGTCTCGGATTCGTAGAAGTAGGATTCGTAGAAGGTTCACCAACGAATTTTGAAGAAGAGCGAGTTTGCATACACTAAAAACAAAATAAAAAAGAAGAAAAATATTTTTGTAACCGATAATCGAACAAGTGTACGGTAGCTCTCTAGAAAACGCACAAAGAAGCGAAGGAGCGGGTAAGCGTGAAGCTATTAAAAACCTTCTCCTTTCGGGTCGAAGTTCGTAGGATCGACCCT
This sequence comes from Tanacetum coccineum, assembly GCA_026074375.1. Taxonomy (NCBI): domain Eukaryota; kingdom Viridiplantae; phylum Streptophyta; class Magnoliopsida; order Asterales; family Asteraceae; genus Tanacetum; species Tanacetum coccineum. Next base: position 32,496 of record BQNB010070018.1, read on the forward strand.
CCTTATACCTCTCTTATAGTTTGTAATCTAAAGGTGAGCCGAATTCACAAGTGACACAACGGTCGTTTTTGTTGGTTTTTCAATTTTTTTTGGAATTTTTGATTACTTGGTAATAAAAAAAATATATTCACAAATGAAAGCAATAACTTCACGGGGAAGGGTCTTCAAACACTAATCTTCAAATGTAAACTTGATAATCGTTTCACAACCTCCCCGGCAGCGGCGCCAAAAATTGACTCAATCCTTTAGTATATAAATATATAGTACAAATATATATAAGGAAAAATATCAATTATAGAAGAGTGGGTAAGTATTCCGTAAGGCTTTTAAAAAGATTTACTTTTATCCAAAGTAAAACCCTAAAAAACCTTCCCAGGTCGTTTCCCGAAGAGGTGCGAATTTGAAAATCGGTTACGTTTGTGATCGCGCGTTTGAATGGTCAATATTTGATTTGGTTTCTATTTCTATAATTCAAATGAAAAAACAAGTAAAGGCATGCTAAAAACGAAAGCAATTAAGGCTAAAACACTAAAAACGATAACGGGATTCAAATCCCGTTCTTTAAAAAACTAAATTCTACAAATTTAACCCTAAAAATGCAAATTTAATTTTTAACAATCCTAAATGATTAATAAATTTTTTAGAAAAAAGAATTATATTTTTTTAACTTTTATTTAATTTATTATGAATTAAAAACAGTTTTTATCTAAATTAAATATTAAAAATACTAAACTATTCATAAAAAATCTGAAAAAATTACAAAAAGTACTTAAGAGTAAGCTAAACC